>JABUIW010000107.1:531179-551614 GCA_013363375.1 Menidia beryllina
TATAGTCTCTTCAGGAAGTCAGGGATGACTTATTCTTTATGTTTGTACGCGACCACAACCACATTTTCACAACATTCCTTCGTCGGTTACTTAATCCCGCCTCGGGTTTAGATTGCACTGTCTAAAAGTGTGTTCTTGTCAAATTGAGACAGAATCTTACAGTATGTCAAGCAGTCAGAGAGCATGTGACTGGATCTTACTTAATGGGAGTCACACTTCAATAACACAGGATCCTGCTGGGTGGATTTTCAGTTTTTGCATGTTTAATCCGCAGAGGCGCGACATACTAAGCATTGTGGCATGTGATCCCACCAGCTGTTCAGTATCTCTGCTTTTCACCTCCGACCCCTTGGGTCAGATCGTGCTTGACCTGTTGGGGCATTTATATGCAGTTGAGACCTTGTGCCTGACAGATTGTACGAGAACCATTAGAGCAACTTGGCGGAAAAGGAGTTTTTAAAATTCCTGGACTGTGGAAGCACATAGTAGCATACTGACAAGTGTTTCAACCATATGCAGTTACAAGTAGAATATACTTAGAGACTTTAACTAACATGGAATCCAAAGTACCTTAAGAGTTTCACAGATTGAGCCTTGAATGTTTTAAAACATGTACTCATTAGGTCCTCAAGCTTCTTATTTCAGTCTCTCAGAGATTTTTCTTCCCTGCACACACATAAAGTATATTGTACAAATATTCACCCCTTTAGATATTTTGCTTCCTTTCAACCTGGAAAATGATAGAGATTTTTATGGGTATTTTAGTTTTGGTTGTATCTGTCTGTGTTTTGCCTGATTGTAAAATGAATTACTTCTCATTGACATATTTTACATAACATGACATTTTCACCACTACGCTGTGCACTGTGGTGTTATGCACCAAATATACCCCTTTTTACTTTTTACTCCATCTTAGTTACAGATGCAATGCAACGGAAAAAGGGAACAATGATGTGGAGTTAACACTTTTAAGTTGAATGTATAGTGGGAAAACCTATTATATCCTTATCAGTATGTTGTTTTTTTCTATATAAATTTAGAAAATTACATGTTAGATGCTTTTTTACAATCTGAATTTACTACATTTGATATGAATGTAAAAATAGGCATATTCCTTAGAGACAAATATGGTAGGCATACGTTTACATTTTTTTGTTAGGATCAGTTTAGATTTTTTTTTCTTTTAAAGTTATCAAAAAAGTTGTTTGTTGTTCCCTGGGAAATAGCCTTTACAAGTTCAGTTCAGTTCAGTTTATTCGAACAACAAAATAATATAAGATGTGTAAATACAACACAACACAATGAATACATAAGTCTAAAGCCGGATATAGTCTTATGGTCTAGGAGTAGGATGAAAATCCATTTTGTAGAGCTAACTTTTCCCTGGGAGGACTTTAAAGGTTTGTCCAGTAGTAGTAGCACAGTATATAGATGATTTGTTGCAAAGTCTGCAACATTGGATGATGCGTCAGATGAGGCAGTAAGGTCCGGTCAGTAGATTTGGATTAGCAATAGTTGCTGGGGGCCCAGCATGGGCAGCTCTTAGGGTAGACAGACCTGAGTGAGACCGTGAAGGAATCACGGAGGAGGAAATGTATTTAGTTGAAAGGAATAGTCAGAATTAGCCCTTCGAAACAAGGTGGCAACCTCAGGTGAGTTGGCTTGTTTGTGTTGTTATTGGTAGTAGGCCTTTAGCTGAGTTTGGTTGGTTTAGTTTTAGGCATGTTCTCTGCTGTTTGAATGCATTTTCTTTTTTTTTTTGCTGAGTCGGCAAGTATGTCCTGTCCTGTCTGCACCTCCTGCAGCTCGATACATTCATCACCTCCTACCCACACCAGTATTTGCGACCCCACTTTCACTGGTGCAGTTGGTTAGAGGCTGGGGTGGCTAATCAGTGCTTTTGACTTCAATTTTGGTGGTGAAAGAAAAACTGGTGGTGTGAGGATCAGTGATGGCTGGTATTTGGAGTGGGACACCAGCGATAACTTACTGGCCTCCTGGAGGTGTCGTGCAGGCATAGAAACACTGATGAAAGGAGGTTCCAACCTGATAACTCCAATGGCATGTTGGTCAGCATTGTTCACTGGTTTAAATAGGAATCATAGTGTAATTCTTTAAAATTTTAATATTCACTGAGTCTGGTCCATTTGTTTGTTGGACATGTTTTTTTTGTTTACTTTGAATGAAAAATAACAGTTCTTTGACTTGACTGAACCCTATCCTGTTGTCGTCCTGCTAGGCACTAAAATGATGTATCTTTCCAGCGCCTGCCAAAGGTTGAGATGAACTGATGTGCTCCTGTGGGAAAAGCATCAAATCAATGCCTGGATCTCTTTCAGCTGGCTTAAATTATTTTTGTTATTTTGAGTTATTGTTAATGCTGTCAGTACCGCTTCCCACTCCTGAATTAGCATGCAAAAACATGAGGAAGGCCTTCTCCTTCCATTCCCAATGGTAGCTCTAAGCTAGTAGGGTGATATGTTTAATTTGTAGCTAAATGCTGCAAAAACACTCCAGCAACTACTGATGGAGATGACATAGTTATATCCAAGTGGACACAATCCAGTCATATTGGTGTGATCTATTATTGATTCTGCTTCATGACACCGGGACATAGGTTGGGCTTGTTCTCAGACATTATCACTCTGTTTAGGGCCAAATGTTCCTGGATGTCTTGGGTTATAGAATTGAGCTAAAAGGCATAGTCATTTTTGGATGATCAGGACAAGCCACGGATATCTTTATAGATATGATAAAATACAATTCAGTTATTTTCTAATTAATTACACACTATCAGAGATGAACAACAGGGATATATTTGGCTTTTGCCACATCATCTTTATTTAGGGACCTTACAAATCATCACTTAAACAATCACAGTGCTGCCTGATGTATTTAGCTGTATCCTACAAAAGCAAGTTAGCATTTTGTCTGCTGTGGAGCCAGTTGCAAAAATAATTAGTCATACAGTGGCTTGCAAAAGTTTTCATACGCTTTGGAATTTTCCAGATTTTGTTACATTACACTCACAAACATAAATATATTTCATTGTAATTTTATGAGACCAACTCAAAGTGGTATTTAATTGTGGATCCGTATTGAATAAACTGTATTTTGTTCAATATTTAAACATTTGGAGTAATATAAATTTGTTGGGTACATAGTGTGTAAACTTTTTATGTGAACCTTTTTCACTTTATTATAATTACAATACTTATGTGGCAATGTCCATTCCTTCTTCCAGTCATCATCCACAAAGATGTTATCCCAAAATGTTTTCCCTAAAATTATTTTCATCTTTTCATGAAAAGTATTAGGTATATGTAGGTTATAACACTTAGAATCCATTATATCTAGACCATTTATCATTAAAAGGGGTTTTGCTCTTAGTGTTTCTTGATACTGATAAGGGCATTTCACAAGGAAAGAGAGGCCATTAGGGATTGATTTAGTTACATAATTACATTTTTTACTTGTGAGGAGGAAGGTAAGACAAAGAAAACGCAATAATGCAATACAATAAAAAAACAAATGTTCTTTTCAATTTACTTCTGTTTAAATATGGATTAATTCTTAACAGTAATATCTTCATTATTCCACATTATGGCCTTGTGAAGGGAAAAGTTGTGGGAATAGCTGAATTTCGACGCTTAGAGCACCTGTTGGTTACATTGTTATTATTTTAAAGGTAATTTGGTAAGATTAAAGTTACAGGTGAGTAAAAAATGTAGACCATCTAATTTAAAATATATATTATTTGGAATACAAAAACAAATTGAGTGTGTTTTGATATATTTATTTTATTTTATTTTTTATTTTTTTTATTTTTATTCATTTCATTCGATACAAAGAAAAATTATTCCTTTCATTCAATACAAAGAAAAATTTATCAAAAAAAATGAAATGAAAGGTAGCAGAAAGAAGAAAATAATCTTATAATATCTGCCCCTTTTTCTCAACTATGGCTGAAAACAACAAAAAAAGAAAAAAAAAAATTTTGATTTGTCTTATGTGACAAAAAAAGAAAACAAAGGAAGAACAAGAAACAAGGTCAATCATCAATCTCAACTGAACGATACTATATTCTGACTTTATACTATTTCATACTTCTTCAAAAAACCAGTCTTTAACATTCTTTTAAACATGTGTAATGATTTAACATTTTTAACATCGTTTTGTAGGTCGTTCCACAGTTTGACTCCTTGTATCGAGGTACCTCGTTCTTTCAAACAAGTTCTAAATTTAGGTTTCTTAAAAATCTGTGTCCCCTTAAGGTTATAACTACTCTCTCTTTTTTCAAAATTTTTTTGGATGTTTAGGGGTAATGTTTTTAGGTGTGCCTTATACATAACCAACAAAATATTATAATCAACTAAATCATTAAATTTCAATAACCTCAAATTACAAATTATATTCTGTAATCCATTTTATAAAGTAGTATTTAAATAATTTAAACATAATCATTCAAGCCTCCTTGTTTCCTGGATGCTGAGAGAATTTAATTTTTCAGATGGTCTTTCTTATTTTTTCAGGTAAAATTACTAAGTTTGTTTTATTAATGTTTTTGGCTGAAGAGTCCTTGACAGATAGTGATAGAGCAGGATTTGTCAGTCTTGAGATGCCCTCCACTTTGGAAAAAAAGTATTTTGCCAAAAATAGATAGGTCTCATGATATTCATGATATATTTATTTTTTTTTCTTTTTAAGTCTTGGAAAATTAGGAAATTAAGTTGTTGTCTAAATGACATATCTTTTGTGACATCTATGCCTAAGTATTTCACTGTTTGTTTTTTTACTTGGATCTTACATTTTCACAATCTGTATCATGACGACACTAGATTTCACATTTGTTAATATTGGGATTTAGCTTTTAGCTTTAGAGAAATCATTCATTAATTGTAAAACCGGCTCAACTTCATGATGTCCTTCAAAAGTAGAGCCGTATCATCAGCTAGTTGCGTAATTTTAAGTTCCTTTTGAAATATGGTTAATCCTTTTATACTGTCATTATCTATGTTTTTAGCGAGAGGAGCTCTACTGCAATTTGAATAAAAATGGAGAAATTGAGCATCCATGAAGGAAAGAACGGTTGATCTGAAATTTTTTGGAGGAGTTACGATAGATCAATGAATTAC
This sequence comes from Menidia beryllina, assembly GCA_013363375.1. NCBI lineage: Eukaryota > Metazoa > Chordata > Actinopteri > Atheriniformes > Atherinopsidae > Menidia > Menidia beryllina. The sequence continues at coordinate 536,315 of JABUIW010000107.1, forward strand.
TATTGATGCCCTTATATAGCATTTTAACTAAGGAGACAGTTTTCTCTGAATCCCATTTATTTGTCAAAATTAATGTGTCAAACATAAAAGGGTGTTCAACAATGTTGAAGACTTCATAGAAAACATGAAATAAAATAACTGCTTGTGACTCCACATGTTCTGAGTAGTCAAATTAAACTAAGATTAACCTACCGGTAATGTTATTACTAATTTGTTTCTAACATGTTTGGGATTCACTTATTAGATTCCCAAGAATAGAATTTAAGCACCTAGAATAGAAAAATGCAAATAGTTTAAAAGTGTGATCGGTCTCCAGTTATTTGTTCATGAAGGGAATTTCGTTAGATTTGGAATTAGGCTAATTAAAACTTGTTTTATAGTTTATGACATTTAATTGTTTGTAATACAATCTTACAAAAAGTGAAGTTTCAATAATATCCCCCCCAAAAATGATCAAATTCAGCAGATAAACCATCGACCCCTGGAGATTTTTCATGTGTTTCAAAGCTTAAAAGAGTTCCAGATTCAAGATTGGAGTTTCACAATGTTGTTTAAACTCTTCCTTGATTTTAAATTCTTCCAAAATCCTTAATTCTAAGAAATTTCCACAGTGTTCAGGTTCATAATTATATTTATACATTTTTTTATAAAAAGCACAAGTATGTTCTGCTATTTCTTTGGGAAATGTCATATCTCTTTTGTTTAAGTTTTTCAAGAGCAAAATAGTAACTTCAGTTTCTTTAACCATGTTCTGACCATCCCACCCTAAAACAAATAAATGCGCCTTTAGCAGCTTCAGTATCAAAATGATCTATTTCATTTTGAAGATGTAATAATCCAGCATGTTCTTCTTCAGAAAGATTCCGCTAATTTAGAAAAGTTTTCAATTCATCCAGAGTTTCCCGTTCTTTTTTGTCCTTAGCTTTTTTGATATTTTTACTGCAGTGGATGGCCATTTCTCAAACTTTCTCAAAGTCTTTTTTTCATCAAATCAAAAGCATTTATGGGTGTTGGACATTGTTCATATTTTATATTGTTTTAGGAAAGACGTCTAAAGCTATTAATTTGACTGAGTCTTGGAAGGTTGTATTTTTAATTAGGTTATAATTAAGCTTCAAATGTCCTCTTAAGTTCTCGTTACTTTCTTTAGAACCAGTTAAATGCATTTGTAACCCACTCCCTCCCCTAGACTCTGCGTTGTGATTTTGGTATTTAGGTGGAGTGTCATGCACCAGACAGGGGGTTGTGATTGTAAAACAGATTTTTCTGTTTTATTAATTCTCCTTACCAACCGGCTTCAGGACACCCTTTCATGGGAAAGGAGAGTAAAACACAAAACAAAAGTCCTTATTGGCATAACCCCCAGAAGCATCACGTGAACTGGCGGGCTGTGCTGCACCCAACAGGGCCACCTTGTGACCCAACCAGGTCCCTTCCTCACACATTGAGATACGTTTATGGTCAGTTAGAGGAGCGTGGGAGAGATTATTTTCTGAAATATATTGTAAACATGAAGAGGAGGTAAACTACAGATCAATGCTGGAATGTAATGTTCCTCTTGTATTAGACCAGGTAAACTCATTAAAGTTTGGATTTTAAAAAATGCCATGCATCTCTTAAAGATACTTCTTGGCTCATAAATTGAGTGGCTTTAAAAAAAATCATTTTGAAAAACACTACCTGGAATCCTGTCTATCCTATCATTTGGAGCATCATTAAAGTCTCCTCATATAATCACGAATGCCTCTTTATTTTTACTTTGTAATTCCCTTCATTTGGTTAAGATTTAATTACATATTAGGAAAAAAGCATTATCCAGATTGCATATCATAATACACCATCTATAAGAATCGTAGGTTTCTCAGATATCCCCTGTAAATCTTTTGAACAGTAGTGCTACACCTGCAGAATTCTGTGTAGCATGACAAAAGTAAGCATTGACTTTTACAAAACGTACTTTCTATGTCGCAATAGTGTGTTTCTTGTTTGGATGATAATATTGGCATTTTTTCCAAAGAAAGAATAAACATTGCCTCTCTTTTGATATTGTTTCTTAATCCCCTTATATTAAGTGAGACCATATTCAATTAGTTGAACTGGAAGTCATTAATTTTAGATTAAAAAAAAGTCAAAGATAGAAATATGAGGGGACAATGTTTGAGGATGACAAAATAAAAAAACTAAAGCCTTGGACAATAGGCTTGCTTTTTTTAGTTTAAGTTTAGGCACCATTAACCAAATTAAGTACCTAATATTGGAATGGAATGAGTAACACATTTGTCTAACAATCTAACAAGGGGTTTATAAACAATATTTGTTTTCCTTTATTTTTTTCCAGCTTCAGAGCTGAAAAACAGAGATAGGGTCGAACTTTTGGATTCCTTAGACATCTCTCACTGTAAAATAAATCAGAATTTAAAGTCTTTTTAAATTGTACAATGTCTATTTTTGCATTACATACACATTTCCTTTTTATGCCTCGATTTGAAATTTCTAATTTTCCTAGCTACATGTAAAGAATAGTTGGGTGGATCGAAAAAATGCATACAATATTTTATAATCAGTTAAAGTTTTTGGGTTTGTGAAAACCCAGGGTGAGAACAGAGGAAATGTAGACAAAATGAAGACAAATGACTTGCAGTTCATCAAACTGCAGACAGATGTCCCTCCTTGCTTTGAAGTCCTTCGTTTTCCATTCAGTCTAGCTGCAACTCTTTTATTAAAAGGCATATAATTTATGATAATAAGAAGGTTTCATTGATGTTTATTACAGGAGTAATTTCATAAAGTTCTGTATGGAGTGTGAAGGGACAATATGTGAGAGAACATGGCTAGATACAGCTAATTTCATTTATTCAAATTTGTATGAATACAATCTAAGCGCGATACTATTCATGTTTTTGTGAAATACGTAGGAAGGTTGACTTATTTCATTTTATAATTCATTCCTAATCTGGAAACACCCCCTTGTTTTGCATTAAGCCCTCCATCCTTTCCTTTATACCTCTTTTATTCGTCTCTGAGTGCCAGAACTCCTCAACAAATATTTGAGTCACATCAGAGTTCTGAGAGCAAAGTAGATGAGGACTCAGCTCAGTTCAATGCTGTCCAATGTATAGCTGCTCCCAACTTTTTCTAACTGGTTGATGAAAGTGCAAATATCCAACTGATGGTTCCAAACGTTTTATTAAAGGATTTGCCGTCATGCAAACGCCCAAGACCACCGTGAACACTGCAAAATACGCGGTGGAAAATATTCATCAATAAAACCGTCATGTTACCTTACATGAATTATCAAATTAAACTTATTGAACAAAGTATAAATTCTTTAAATTTTCCATACCGTATGCCCCTCCAACCAGAAGGTTAGGAGTTGCTAGAAGTCCATTTCTTCCATTTTTTAGTCCTTTTCCTTTTTTCTTGCACACGCAGACTAATTATAAACAAACTCAGAACTTCCTATCAAAGGCATCACGTGATCAAGTGAAGACCCAATCGGTGACGTCTCCATATGACATTGTTACAATATTTTCCCAAAGTATGTACATTAATTAAAAAAAATACACAAAGATATGAAATAGATATTAAAAGTAAAACATATTCATATTCACAAAATAAAATTAATTCACACAGAAAAAAACGCCCATGTAACCGCGTTCGATAGACAATGTGTTTTCAGGTTCACCAGTGGGAAATATTCAAAACTTAAACCTTCAGCCTGATGAAATGTTGGGGGGTTATGAAATGCTGTGAGATTGTGATTTGAGGATATTGAGCTAAACTTATGTCGGTGTTATTTTATCTCGTATTCTTGTTCCTCGGACCATAACGATGAACCATGAACTTTTTTTCAAATTGAATTAATCAGAAAAGGAAACACTGATGTTGAAACTCTCCTTTTTTATTGTCTTTTTGTTTTGATCTATTAATATTTTCTTTTTTTTTTCTATTTTATCTCACAGTTCAATCAAACACCTTATGGATGCATTAGCCTTTGGTTGTTTTAATGTAATGAGCAGTTGTTCATATGAAGCAGGACATGCAGAGTTGGAGTGCCAGGAGGGACCGCCTGTGGAGGGAAGTCATAACTTTGCAGAAAGAGCAGGATGATCTTGAGAGTCAACAACGAGCCTTGCAGCTCCAGATGAACCTGGTTGTACACAGTGTGAAGTTCCTGACTGAATTGAAATCCAGAGGTTGGACTCAGCTTGACATCAGTACCATGGAGGTGAGCATTGACAAATAACTTTAACAATGCAACAATCATTAGAAATCTACCTTGGTGACATTAAAACCTACATAAGAAAAAAATTATAACCCTAAATGATCAAAATCTAGTTTAAGGCTTGTTCATCAGAAAAAAATCACAAAAGTTTTGCCATGACTCCAGAACTAAGTTTTTCTTCACCATACACTATTATTATCTATTTTCCTCAAATAATCAGGTATATATCCACTGAAATTGTTAGATGTGCCAATTTTTAGCTTAGGCCATACAGCTCACCACAGACAGAATCATCAATCAGCACGTGCGACTGATTGACCAAATGGAGAAAGACCTATCTTCAGGTTTGATGCTCACACTTTTAAAATGTTGCGCCCATCTCCTTTTCAGGTTCAATTTATATTTTGTACACCTATGTTCTTAATTTTTGAGCAGCAGCTAAGTGGTACGGCTCAGCAGAGGGTAGAGTTGATTGATTTAATTCAATTTACTGAATAAACTATCATCATATTGACAGGTATTCATAGATTCAGTGAACAAGGGAAAATTTCTGATAATTAATTGATCTTCGGACTTGTTGTGCCACCAGGTTGTCAGATGTATTCCAAAACCCGAAAAATATGTCATGATTTTAAGATAATCGCACCAAAATGAATATTTTCCAGATAAAACAGCACAAAACATTACTTTGGAGCTTTTGTTGCAAATTATAGGAACAGATTATATCTCAACTGGATTCTCATTGTCCAAAACTCAGAGTAACTAAATGATGCACCTTCCAAGGCTCCAAGCTTTTTCTATAGTCAGTAAAGGTGGTATATCTACTTGCCCTTTTTACTGTTACAACTAACAGTAAATGTGCATTCAGTTCAATCATTAGTTCTAAGCGGTTCCCCTTGGTTCATCTCTTGTGACTTTAAGGACCTCCCAGTTATTTGGAGATTACACTTTTGCCTTTGTGCATATTAGTGAATGCTTTGACATTTAAATACCAGCACCAATAAATTGTATTTAAGTTGTATATTGAGTACACTGACATCATGTTTGTGACTATTTAAACATGTGACCATTTTGGCACGTTCAGTTTTAGCTTAAACAGTCTCACAAAGCTGGGATTATGTTTGTTGCCTTTCATCTGCTGTGTGTGTGTTTCTTGCCTGTAGTCTTGTTCTTGCCTACTTTTTCATTATCTATTTTCATGTTTTACTTTGACACCTAAAAATGGATAAACACTTTATTTATTAAATGTATCTCTTTTTTTTATTTATTTGAAGATGTTGTGGCTTATTTGTAAAAATATTCAAATGTACCTTTTGAAGTTAACTGCTGGTGTTAATGTAAAGTGTATTCATGTTCCTAAACCATTTTAAACCTCTCCACGACGTTTTAAATCACCTTTTACTGTCTGCCTCACAACATCTTTGAATAGGCTTGAGTTCAATATTTTCATTGAAAAACTGCCAATAAACATGTGAATTAAATAAGGTTAAGAAACATTAAAACCTGATTTTACAAACTTTTTCAGAGCCAAAGCATAAAAAACAGTGGTATTATCCATTAGTATTAAAACTTCTCCTGCAGTACTGAATCTACATGCTGCAAACAAATGTGTGTATGGCAGTTATGCCACAAACACTGTGTCAGAAACTTCAGGAAATCATTGTGTCATTGCCAGTATGTGCAATTCGGACGCTTAGTCTCAATGTTATGGCTCTATCTTCTTCAATATTGTGGTTGATGATGGTGGTGAAACACCCTGAGAAGATCATTTGCACATACAAACCAAAAAAGGAAGGACACTTTCATGACACTTCTAACTTTAAACAAACCATCTCAGGGCTTAATCACCTTAATGTGAATTTCAATGTATTCTTTTGGTTTAATTCACTAGCCACGGTTTTGGAATTAAATTATTTGAAAATTTGTCAAAATTGCTTTTTAAGTAATTGGATTATCATAGCCTTGAATTAGACAGTATCTCTGAAGTGCCACAATTTGCTGGGGTTTGGTATTAACATTCTAAACAAATATATGTAAAAGTTAACTGAATTGAAGATAAAACAGATTGTGGAAGTATTCTTTTTTGCAGACTGCTGAACCTCTGCTCTTCTCCCATTCAGAAAGCCTCTGGCTCCCCTGTGTAAAAAAGAAATGTGTTCTACAAACCCTTTTTTATTTTTGTACAACTTGCATTTTGAGCCATTTGTTGCCCAAAGTATTTGATTGATTGTGTTCTTCACCTTTTTGGTACTTGGGCTGTATATTCAAGCAGCTGTAATTTTGCAGCATATATTTTGTAACCTCTGACCCTTGTATCTTGCTCACTAATTAATTCTTCAACAAAGGAAAACAAAGAGTAGTTTTGAAGCTTTTGCCTGTGTCATTTGCCACTTAACTATTTTAGTTAACTATAATTGTCAAAGTGTGCTCATACTGATGTATATTATTTAACTTACTAATGCTAACAACATTTTTCCACAAACCGCTCATTGTAATAGAATATCTTTAACTCAGACAACGACTGACATAGCCACCTAGGATAAACGCAAATGGTAGGCGGAGAAAGGCATGCAGAGATAGGGAGGGCGAGAAGGGAAGTGGTGAGGATGCTCTAAAGTCGTCATCGTGTCACTTTGCTCATCATTTCACTGCATTCACACGCGCTGTTTTTTTTGTTTTTTCTCTGACCAGGAGTCATCATAACCTTCACAGCAAGATGACTGCTAAGGTAGGCCACCAGTTAATCCACTCTGTACTGCACCCAACTTTAATTTCAACCTCTATGGCAGCGTTAAGGTGCGCTTATTATGGGAAGGTGAAGAGCTGATAACATCATAAGAGGAAATCAGCTCCACTTCCCCTTAGTCAGAGAAAGAAAGTAAAATGTCGGCAGCAGGCTTGAAAGGAGCTCCAGTCATTTACATGCATGCAAAGAAGCTGCGGTGTGCATGTTGTGCTGAGAGTGTGCAGTGTTAAATATTTACCTTCCTTTACCTGACCGAATCAACTTAAACACTTTGTGCGTAGCACACACCCAGCTTGAAGTAGAACAGGTTGTCCAAAGAGTGTTTATTTGTTTTACAACAGCTTTAAAGATCTTCAGATTAAACTTCTGGGCGAATTAGGATGGTTTAGTTAGTAGTGTTGTTCAAATCTGCTGCATTTTTCTGGTCTACTTGTTCAGTATTTATTGTTATGTGCTACCAATATGATTATTTAAATCACGCGGTGATGTCTGGGGAAACCCAACATCATGGATGGATTTCAGTTTATTCAAATTAGTGTTCAGGTTGGTATAACTACATGCGTAAAGGGTTTGATTTGATTCATGATTTAAATACATGATTGATTACTTTTTGTTCTAGTCTACATGCTTAAAAAACATGGGTCACCTTAAGAACTTACATTTATTCAAACTGTCATAACCATCACTTGGAACATAGATTTAATGCTTGTGTTGGATGAAACTTTTTCTGTAAAGTTTCACGAGGTTTATAAGGTTTAGAAATTTAAAAGAAAGCTCTTTTTTTATTTGAAAAGAACACAAAAAACATGAAGTAATCAATAGCATCATTACATCATTTACCTGGATGAATGGCAGCAAAGTCCTGCAACATCTGATACACAAAAAACAAGATGTCTGAACTTAAGTACTTTGAAAGCAGATTTGAGTCATGCATGTGTTCTTTTAGTGTTTCATCACAGAATATAATAACTTTAGATCTCAGTTACTTCTTAGTCAAGAAGCCTCAAGATAAAAAAAAACAACATTGGTGGGATAAAATGATTGAAAAGTCGGAGTCTTTTTCATTAGCTGACACACACCTATTCGTTTTTTAATTTGATGACCTATTGTTAATTTATAGTAATATTTCAATACAGACAATCAAAACATTAAAATGCGTAAAATAGAATAAAATTGGGAGGTTTATAGTTGTGAGAATATTCAACACAACCCCTCAGTTTATGATGGTCTACAAAACTAAGTGATTGTTCAACCTTTTGTGATTATGTTCAATTAAATCAGGTATGCACACAAAGTGATGACAATACATATTTTAAACATATATTTTCATTTCACGTGTGGTGTTGGATCACAGGAAATAATCTAACAAACACTGCATGAACATGAAATAAATCTTTTTCATTACCCCAGCTGTCTGATCACTAATTAAAACACGATGACGTTTTACCATGTCTGTTTATGTCTATAGCCTCTTGTTCAAATATGCAAACATCCTGTAAGCTGCAAGACAGCTCCCTGAAAACAAGGTTCATCTTCAAGACCCCCCACCCCTGACCCACTTTTGCTCTCTTTGAGTCAGGCCACAATACCACATCCTGAAGGAGGGTTTAAAATAAAGGGGTTCGTCTAACAATCAGTTCTGCTGATTGCCGATGTGCTCATGACAAAACATGTCTCAGAAGGAGAAAAAAAAAACATTCCCACCATGCCTTCTTAAAAAAGCCAACCTTTGCTTGCCTGTATAGGTGATTGAAACAGCAAAAGCATTTCAGTGTGGAAACGTTTAAGGCCACATCTGTCCATAATTTTTACATTTTGGCACAGAATATGAATTGATCTATTTGTGAGCCTTTTTTAATTGGCTATGCAGTCCATGCCAATTCAAAATGCCCCTACATAGTAACAAGGCTCTGGATCTATGTGGTCAATTATCCCTCCAATTAATTTTTTTTAAGAATTAGGCATATATATAATTACTGTTGCATTTATGATATAAATACTTTTATCTTAAATTGCATATATACTGTATTTGCCAAGATATACACTGAAATATGTTCTGGTGGACTCAAATGATCTCTCATTGAAACCTTTCAGAAGATAATGCCCCTTCCAGAAAGGCTACCTAATGCTCCTTAATGAGCTTTGTTTTGTGTACGGTTGCATTTTGATACACACCGTCCCTGTTGTGTGAGGTTGAGTGTTAAAGTATGAACGCACTGTAGCTTGTTATGAAAGAGAAGAATTCAGTACGTAATTTTAAAACCCTTCTTAATGAGGATCAAGGATTATTGAGTTGTTAAAGACGCACATAAACAACAAGGAGTCTCAAAACTGAGCAGCAGTCCAGACAGAAAGGTTGTATTTGAAGAGGACAAACTGACTGAAATTACTTTTAGGTTTCTAAGACTTAGACGTTAAAAGCAAAGTTCTGCCGGTGCAACTTGAGTAATCAGTCAAACCCATGCATTTTTTTTCATTGGCTGGCATGTGTTTTGCATTGACATTCATGCAAATGTGGCACATTGTGTAACTCCAGTTCTCTATACCAAACTTACAGGAGAGACGGGCCTAGGAAATGCATTTTCTGTAAAGTCAATTTGCTGTAAATCACTACACCTGCTCATTCAGTGCTGAGAGGAAAAAAGGAACTCAATCGTCCTCAAAGTTGGAAGAAGAATAGCACAGCTTCCCTCTGATTTAGTTCTCTCAGTCTAAAAAAAATGTCAACTGCCAGTGCTGACAGCGGAGGAAGAGGAACCAAAACTTCCAAAGTGTCAAAGGATCACAAAAAGGTGAGTGAGCATCAGTTTTCAACGATATGTGATTTTTAAAAAAGGAAAAAATCCTTACAAAATCATTGACATAGAAACTTAAAATGATAGTTTTTCTGATTTTATTTCTAAATTCTAATGAACTGGTATGATATTAAAATCTTATTTAAATCAATATCACATTCTCATATCCGAATATTTTATCTTAACCAGCATATTTTATTCAAAATGTCATAGCATTTTTTTTTTACAATTTTTTGTAAATCCAAAAGCATAAAGCATACTGTGAGCATCTAGCTTCAGTTAAATAAAGAATAACACAAAGTCTACAAAACCCTGAGGTGGTAAATAACCTTGATTATTCATTACCTTCATTAGAACATTATTTTTACTGCAACTGACCACAACTGAATGCCATATAGGTTCATACTTTAGACAAATATTCCATATATAATACTCATTTAAGTACTTTTGTCAGTGAAACTGCCTCCGTACTCTTCATTTGAGAAAAGTAGAATCTTTTTTACTTTATAAAGATTGCTTCAAAGACTTCAATTGGTCTCTTCTTTTTCAATGACAAATGTACTAAACGTGTTTTAGTCACACTATCGTAAGTTTGACAGACAATTTTATATCTAAACTGATATCAGTTTCAAATATAACATCACACATAACTGAAATTATGGTGATCTTGGTATTGTTATAGTGGCCCTTTTAGCAAGTTCAAACTGACTTCCCAAAGACTTGTGGGAAATTATCATGGCTTCTTACAAGATGAAAGCATGCAGGGTGTTGAAAGCCTTTGCAGACAACATTTACGAGTCCTGTTTATTTCACACATTACTTAGAAGCTGTATGTTGCAAACATGAGTATTGCCTATTGCAGTGACGAAGACTGAAAACGTGTTTTTCTTTCGTCTAATGTTGAGCCATATTCATAAACATAACCTTCTTCTGTGTCTTCTTCCAAGCAATTACAGCTTAAGTCATCAAGCAAAACAGAGACACCAAATATCCAATAAAATTGTGCATAGAGGTTTTATACTTCCTTTTTTAATCATAGCCACTTGATTATCTTTCTATTTGAATTGTTTTTGTGTATGTACTCCATTTCTGTCAGGTTAAATTCAGTGCTTATAGATTTCCTGGCATGAATACAAAAAATGACAAACTATGTGATAACAGAAAAAACACAGTTTACAAATCTTTTAGAATAATTTCATATGCTTCTTATAGCGCTTAACAAAGTTAGCTATAACACAGGTAGTGAGGGCTGTAAGATTACACCTTTGAAAGCATGCTTTCTTCATTTTAAATAGTTAATTGTCCTGCCTGTCTGTTAACATATAATATACAAAAGATAAAGTAACAGCTCAACCAGGCTGTACTCTAAGCAAGTTTCAGCTTAGGTTACTTGATATTTCATGTATTTCATACTGCTTAGCACTAAAAATACTCAATTCAACTGGGGGAAGATCACAAAATTCACAACATTTCATATTCAGGGAAACCATGGAATAACTCATGGGTCTTTCTTTCTTTCTATCTCTGCCAAATCAATATGTTTAACAGCCCACAGCAGCTGCGCTGAAAGGAGCCATCCAACTTGGAATCGGTTACGCAGTTGGAAATCTCAGCTCCAAACCAGATAGAGATGTGCTCATGCAGGACTTCTCTGTGGTTGAAAGTGTCTTCCTGCCCAGGTACAAACTTGTTCATTGTCAATGTTATGGACACTTTTAAAGCAAGTACAAAAACCTGTATATTAACAAATACATCCATTTACACCAGTTCTAAATGGACTTTGTTCAGTGAGTACAAGTTAAATTGCAAGTTTTCATACCACGTACATCAAACTTAGCTCTTTTTTCTTTTTTTGGGTCATTTTGAATTCCACATTTCAAGTAACTGGTTTGACTTCTCTTTTAAAGTTAAGTGGGTGGTCTGAAAGTCTTTTATTTGACTCCCAACACATTTTTCTGATGCTATTCATTTACAAACAAATAATGAATAGGGAATGAATTGAGCATGATTATTTGAAATACATATGACTATTCTAGAAAATAATTTTGTTATAGCTAGTACTGTTGAAATAAAAGTCTCACTTAAAAAGAAAAGATGTGACAACATGCATGTTTAGGTTTGGGGAAAAACCAATAAAGTGCGTCAGAAAAGCACATACTTCCGCATTCGTGTTTGTTCTCAGCAGACGATATGTTGTAAGAGAAAGGTTCTCCCTTTATCCTTATTGTTAATGCCTATTTCTTTTCCACTGTGTCTTCTACTGTAAGCGACTACGAAACTGTTTTCTTTTGCCAAGTCTAATAGAACATATGCACAAATTTGAAAAGGCCTTAAAGAATTAAAAAGCTTCAAAACTTATTTTACCCTCTTTTCAGTGAAGGCAGCAACCTGACCCCAGCACATCATTACCCAGACTTTCGTCTGAAAACGTATGCCCCGCTGGCCTTTCGTTACTTCAGAGAACTTTTTGGCATCAAACCAGATGATTATTTGGTAAGAGTAAAAACTCAAACATAGCCAAACAGCACGAACACTCTCATTCGACACCATATGCTGTAACTCTTAAAATGAAATGGTTGCAAAGTATTGTTTCATTGAGGCTGTCACATTCGTTTGTATTTCAGTATTCCATCTGTAAAGAGCCTCTGATTGAGCTGTCTAACCCAGGCGCCAGCAGTTCCTGGTTCTACCTCACCAGCGATGACGAATTCATCATTAAGACGGTGCAGCACAAAGAGGCTGAGTTCTTACAGAAGCTGCTTCCTGGTTACTATATGGTGAGCTGTTAGTGCAAATATTTCCTGCTGTAGCATTGGCTTTTACTTCACTTTCAACTGGCTGGAAAGGAGATGTAGACGCCTCGTGGGGTAAAAAAACATAGATAGATTAAAAAAAAAACACAGTTTCCACTCTGTAATTAAACATTCAGTTTCTTTCTTACAAGAAATTGAATATATATATGACAATATATCCACCCTTTTCACTGTAGAATCTGAATCAGAACCCCAGGACGTTGCTGCCAAAGTTTTACGGTCTGTACTGCATCCAGTGTGGTGGCGTCACTATTCGTGTGGTGGTAATGAACAACGTGCTACCCCGGGCCATGAAGATGCACTACAAATATGACCTGAAGGGCTCCTCGTACAAACGTCGCGCCTCACGCAAAGAGCACGCCAAATCCTCTCCGACATTCAAAGACCTGGACTTCCAGGAGATGCACGAGGGGCTATACTTAGACCCGGAGACTTACAGCGCCATGATGAAGACCCTACAGAGGGACTGCCGGGTATGTTTACATGATAATCTTTTATGTATGAACACAGAATACATAGAGTATAAGTGGAAGGGCAAAAGAGTTACTACTTTTAACCCATTTAAGGGGGATGTAATGCATCACTTTAAACAAAAAACAGATATCAGGTTTTTAGGTATGCTGTGATGGGCCAAAGCTTTGATTAAAGGTCATTTGTGTCTCTGTTACATGCTTAAAACAAAAATTTGATCACAGAATTTAAGACTGTGCATATCACGTTGGTCTTTCTATAGAAATCTTAGACTATTCTGTAATGCTCAAAATGATGCACCACGCTAATCTTGCACAACCGTTTCATTTTGGTTGTTTGTAATTCAATAAAAGTTCCCTGGGCCCATCGCTCCACAATACAGAGTTTCAGCAATAATCTTTTGGTTGTCCAATCATCTTATCATTCCAGGCCTAAGACCCCCTTAACAGTGGGGTTTAACTCTTTGCTCATTGCTGTTCTGAGTTAAGCCGATGAGTGCTGCACAATTCTCCACTTTGATAACGTTATGCAACCGCCGCCAGACAGTACTCTGAGCTGGACCCTGCTCACACCATCTCTTGATGTTTTGATGACCACATCAGTGCCTGTCTGTAATTTCATTAGTCAGAAACAACAGTGGCCCCCTTGATGAGGGATTAGCACCCAGCAGGGCAAAGCACCTGACAACAAATCAGCTGCATTTTTAGAGAACAAACTGGTCCATCTGGGTGAAATGCTCTTACTGGGCTGCTCCGGATAACTGCGGCGTGGTTGTGTGCGAGTTAGGTAACACGTTGCATGTTAAGAACTTCTTCGTCTACAGTAGTTACATTGTGACATCAGTGTTTGCTAAAAGAGATTGAGGTTTATCATTTCAGTGCATTCGGTTTTCAGAAAAAGTTTAAATCTTTTTAAATTGTCCAACCAACAGAGAGATCAGATTGTTCATTTTTTTACAATCAAAAACTCACTATAAGAATTGGCTTATGGTATCCATGGTATTTCAAATTAATCTTTTCTAAAAAGAAAAGGAATTCTTGGGCTTCTGTAAATAACTTCAGAGTAGTCTGACCTGCTCTGTTTGGAAAGTGCTGTGAAATAACTGTTGTTGTTATGTGGCGTTATATAAATAAAATTGAATTGAATTGAATCAAAAATTGAAATACTCAGCAGTGTTGAAATAAAATAAGAATAAAAACACAAAATAACATGTTTGTGTGTCTCCCGTTCTTTTCTAACTTGCCTTTTGAATTTCAGATAATTTTGTTCTTCTAATTTATCTCTGTCTCCCATCAGGTTCTAGAGAGCTTCAAAATCATGGACTATAGCCTCCTACTGGGGATTCATATGCTAGATAAAAAGCCTCTAGGCAGAGGAAACAGATGTGACAGCAAGAAAGGACAGAAGGTCCTTTACTCCACCGCCCTCGAGTCCATCCAGGGAAACGTGAAGGACCCAGACCCAGTGGCTGATGATGACACGTAAGCCAAAAACACATGCACTCCACACATGTCCTCCTACTTACAAACTGACCATATTGTTTTGTGCAAATGATGTCATGTGTCCTCAAATATGAACTTGATCCATTGGTGGTGCTGAAAAAAATAGAAGGTGTATGTCAAAAATATGTATAAGACATACTGTTTAGAGTGTTTTAGGTGCAAAAAAGCTCTTCAATGAACCAGCCTACCTTTGTGGTAAAAAAAACTTAAACAAATTCTTATTTTAGACTGGGTGGAATTCCTGCCAAACACAAAGATGAGAACCTCCTCATCTTTTTAGGAATCATCGACATTCTTCAGTCTTATAGGTGAGCTCATGATGTCTCGCTCCCACACAAACACACACAAACACAAAAACTTTTCAGAACACAAACAGGTATTTTCAGTGCATGCCTTTTGATCTTTAAATAAGTTCAAAGAACACTCTGTGTTATGCATGGTAATGATAATTGTTTAAACTGTCTAAACTGTCCAATATTGTGCATGGTTTAGGGTACAAAGATGGGAATGTTTAATTTAATGAAATCTTTGGTTGAATTATAAAAACATCCACGCTGCTATCGTTTATAATATTTATTTATCTTTTTATTTTATTCTATTTTATTTATATATTTATCAGTTCAATTTGTAATAATTTTTTTTTCAGGTTTATCAAGAAGGTGGAGCACTCCTGGAAGGCTCTTGTACACGATGGGGTGTGCTTTATTTATTTATTTATTTATTTATTTATTTATTTATTTATTTATTT
>JABUIW010000107.1:551624-608445 GCA_013363375.1 Menidia beryllina
TTTATTTATTTATTTATTTATTTATTTATTTATTTATTTATTTATTTATTTATTTATTTATTTATTCGTTTATTTATTTATAAATTTCTTTCTTTCTTTATCGTTTTACATTACATTTTTGCTGGTGTTTACATTATTGATTATGACTGTTTGTGTGTTTGTTTCGTGCATTTCAGGACACCGTATCGGTTCACAGGCCCGGTTTTTATGCCGACAGGTTTCTGAAATTCATGGGCACGACTGTATTCAAAAAGATGCATCGTAAGCCAATGACATCATATCAGCATTCTTCACCCTGCTTTTTCAATCAGCTTTTTTTTTTTAACAGATTATTTTGTGTGTCCTAGCTTTAAGAGGAACATCTTCCAAGAGAAAGAGGAATTCCCTTCACACGGCAAAGTCGGCCTCACAGGAGGTTTTGTCCCCGCAGAAGGAGAAGGAGAAGGAGAAGAAGGAACACAAGAAGGCCCAAAGTATGGACAATCTGGATGGAAATTGTAAGCTCTGCATGGTTCTGTTAATATTGTGTGTCATTTTAAAGAGGAGGCTTTTTCTTGACCGTGCATTGATGTATTTGGTGCAACAGTTCACAGTTCCTCCAAACATCCAGATCTTCTTCTGGAGTCTGCTCTGGCGCTTGAGTCCACCCAAAATGAGGAAGAGGACCCTGAAAACAGGTACAACTCTCAGACTTTTACCTTTAACACATTCAGTCATTTTCAAAGTATGAAATTACTGGACATTAATTTAGTTTTCTGACATAAACAAATTTTTTCTTGAACAGGTCTAGTAAACACATGTCTGAAAGTAACTTTTGGAATGTTAGGGTTAGGGTCAAAGAATCAAACATATTCAGACTGAATATGCTTTGTTAAATTAGACATTTAAATAAATCATTATACTTAATTTGTGCTTTTATTCCACAGTGAAGCCAGACGGGCGTCCAGTTCAACAATCGCTCTGGACGATCCTCTGGCACCCCTCACCAGAAGCCAGTCAGACTCTGAACTCGATGTCTACTTGGTATGTAGTTTTATTTTCAGTAATCTGCATGACCATGAAGTAAAGAAGGATTAATCGTAACTGATGATATGTAATCCATAATCAGACACAGTATTTTATTTACATATCACAGTAAGAGCCATTCAGGCGGGTATTATTTTTCTTTATATTTTTCAATCTTTTTGCCTGTTCCAATGACAGGTACATTTAGATTTGAATTCAAATAATTACAATTTTATTCAAATTTTATTTTTTTAAATCCTGATTTATACTTTATATGTACTATATAGATTTGAATTCAAATAATAACAATTTTATTCAAATTTTATTTTTTTAAATCCTGATTTATACTTTATATGTATAGTATAATTACCTGATATCTTTACCTGATGAAAAAAATCAAAACAAAATTTGACTATTGGATAAAATTATTGTATCTGTAGTCTATCACATTCATCCACACTTTCCACTTTCTATTCCACTCCATCCTCCTGGGGTTACAAAAAGCGGCTGGAGCCTATCCCAACTATCATCATAGACCTTAGTCTATTTAACTAAACTCAGTTGGGCTCACCCACTTAGATAATGTAACTGATAGTGGAATTTCCTTTTGTTTTTTTGTTTAGTTATTTCAAAACCGAATAGATCTAGCTGGTAGGTACAAGTAAAAGAAGAAGAGACTAGTTAGGACAGAGAGTAATTAAATAGGTTGTCTTTATGTTTGACAAGTCAATAAGCCTCAATATCCACTGAATAGGTACATGCTCACTAACTGGAACCATAGAGTTTTTGGAAAAAGCGAGCATGGCCATTGTGACATATTTCATAGATTTGTAAATGCTTTTTTGAAACCTCAAGCACAGAGCTTAGCTTTCACCAATATTGTATTTTCAAACCATTTTTGACCATATTTGGTAATGAGGTGGGAGTGTTTTCAAACTTCCTATCTTTTACACACAATTTATGACTGGAGCTTCTTTTCTTTGGTGAAGACACGTGGGGGAAAAAATACACAACTGGTACACTAAAACAAGATGATCTGGTCATCTGAAATCTTTTGTTTTAAAAGAACCTGGGATGGTTTGGAAAAAATATTCTAAAGCGCTAGGTCTTAAATTATGCTCACCCGCATACAATATTTCAGCATGACCTCAGGGCCATTGGATATTTGTGCATTTTCAACATCACACATATTCCCCCAGTCCACTTAGCGGGAGTTAACCAGTTGTGTATGCATCCATAAAATATAAGCAGCAAATAACATCCATATATTTGCAGCGTTGCTTCATTAAAGGATGCTTTGATTAAAAAACAGAAACTTATAGTGAGTCACAAGCACAAGCTGTCCTTAAACTATAAAAACAGACAAGAGTCGATCTTCCATCTGATTGCATGTCATTTATTTAATTGTCTTGTAAGTTTCTGAGTTGATGGTGGTGACTTAGGGCATCCAGGGACATGTATGTGCTCAGTCTTTTTCTATCCTCTCCAACCTCGCCCAATACACTCGTAACAGTCTGAGAACCCTCCATGAATTCCCTTTTCCACAGCACTTCGCTTACATAACCTCAAAATCCTAATTCAGGCTTGAATGAAGCTGTTCCTCAGCCCACATTAAGCAGTCAGGCTCTTTGGGAAGCCTGCAGATGTCGGAGTTAATCTGATCTAAAACAGAGCACTCCAGGATTCGAAAGCTGTAAAGTTGGAAAAGACGTACATTGGGGCGCAAAACAGAAGCAAATATTGGTAGGGAATAGAAAGGTGATCCACATATATAACTGGTGTTGATTTGTACAAAAACGTTTGGGCACAAGGGGGAGACATTTACTAAATTAGTAAAGAAAAAATAATGTAATGGATTATTTTTCTGATTAGAATTTTTTAATATTTCTATAATTTCACACAGAATAGCTGCCTGGAATTGACAAAAGACAGCTATAATGAGGAAAGGAAGGCAAAATAATGATCCTTTTTGTCTTATGATATTTGTATTAAATCACTTGGCATGAGAAAATACTACTCAAGTCTTAATTAGTTTTACTCTGAGCATTTGTCCTGTCTTGTTTTATTCTAGTGAGAAGCCACCTGAACTCATGAACCACACCATAATGACATCAGGACCTCAACGCAACTACAAGCCAGCATCATCATGTGTCATTTTGTCTCCTTGAAAGAAGAGGCAGGCAATATAATAAACTCCATTATTATCTTTCTCAGACTGAGTTACAGATTGTATGTTAACCTATTATTGAACCAATATTCTGATGTATGAATATAAAAACACTATGGCGATGCTTCTTCTAACTTCCCGAAATTGTTCACTTTGCTGCTAGATGAGACTTTGAGTTTTTTCCTTTTCTTGCTTCCTTGTACAAGCTAATTATGTTCAAAGTGTTTAGATTTCCATGTGGCTGGATCCCTAAGGAATTCAAACATATGTTCGGATAAAGGAAAAAGAATTATTATTACTGTTATTTTCAAATCAGGTTATATTCAATAATGTTAAGAGATAGTTTTTGTTTGAATTATTTGTATGGAAATGTAGATTGGGCTGCTGTGCATCCCTTTATAATGTATTTGAATTTGTCACACTGTGTACATTGAGAACATATGCATGCTATGTTGGAAAAATCCCAGTTTCCATTTTGAGTAAAGAAAATTCAGACTGTGGAAATATTCCAAAAAAGCTAGGTTATTTTCTGATTGACAAAAAATGTTATCTTGACATGTAAAGCCTTTAGATCATCAGTATGTTAGTGATTTAAGCATGTTGGCCTTTAACTTCTGCCTTGGCTGCATTTTGCAACTAGTGCTGATTGGCATTGTGCGTTAGCTGTTAGCATGGCTAAATGTAATAATAAATTAAGCTAGCAGCACCATTGTGACTGTGGTACAGCTTCACAGAGCTGCTGTATGGCAAGACTTCCTGTTTAAGCTTTCAACATACTTAAAGAAAAATAAATATGTCATAATTAATATTATTATTATCATTTCCAGATGTAGGGGTGGCAAAGTGTGGTGTTGCCTCACAGCAGGAGGGTTGTTCGTTCTGGGGGCTTTTTGTGTAAAGTTTCAATGTTATCTCTGTGTATGCGTGAGTTTTCCATGGGTAGGCCTACTCTTGTTTCTACCTACAGTACAAAACAGGTGTAGTAGGCTGACTGGACACCCTAAGTTGCTCCTAGGAGTGAATGTGAGTGTGTGAGAGCGTTTGTTTCGATTGTATGTGGCCCTGTGGTGAACTGGTAACTGGTATAGCAAATAGATGGATGATCTTTTCTCAGACAACATTTATACGGTAAATCAGTTCTGTAAATGACTGGTCTTACATTTTGGGTAAAACAATAACAAACACCCAAAACTTATTTCAGGTTTCTGTTAATGTTTGTAAAAACTAAAACTTTCTTTATGTACGCCCACATACCTTTGTGTGATTTCTGTAGGCCGACAGTTGTAAATGTGCTTGTATTTGGTAAATAAATTGATATTTTACATCTTTGTGTTGATCTTCCTGTTTTTGCTGAAAGCCTTGTAAGCTTAAACCTGACCCTTCATCCTGCAGTTATAAAAAAAAAAAATTAAATGTGTGTCCAGTAAAATGTTTATGTTCTGTCTCTGTAGGAGAAATCTGTTCAAACTGTGTCTGCCAATGAGAGAGCAAATAAATGAAAGAATATACTGCACAATGATAAAAAATCTGTAGGAGAAAAAAAAAGACTTGCGATTGAGTTCTTGTATGATTCAATATGATTTTCTGGAGGCATATTTGGTTTTTCCTTGCAGGTTTAATTTCGTCTTCACAGTGTTTAGTTACAGAATTCTCAGAACGTTTCTGTTTTTCAGCAGTAGACAGAGTAGGTTATTCATGCCAGAGGCTTTATCTTGGACTGGTGGAACCAGTTACACAGGTTTCTTTTAGACCATAAACATGAATTGTATGCAGCGTGAGGCGTAATAATACAATGTGTGCACAGGTGGCATCGCTGTGCAGTAAATGTGCTGTTCTTATTGAGTCTAACAGGGAAGCATCTATGGTTCAAGTTTATAAAGGGGTTTTAGATTAAAGTTGTGGAAGAAACACTTTAAAGGTGGGCATCCCCAATTTTTTTAATTAATCAATTTTTTATTACATTATCGTCTTTTCTGCAGTTGCATCTTAAATGTCTGGTTCCACCCTCATAACATTTTTTCGTGCCCTGAAAGTAATCTCATTAAATCTTTTGGTGTCATGTAACTGAGGTTTTTGTGTTAGTATACCAGAGACTGGAAAAGTGGAACTGGCCATGACAGACTCACAAAACATCCTCACCATAGCATCCAAGTCATGAAAGGGCTGGAGCTTTCACAGGAAAGGGAGTCGACTCTGGCCCTTCCGGCACAGGGCCGCACATTCCTGATCCTGTTTCCTGTCTTGAGTAAACTCTCCAAGTCAACTCCCAGGCATTTTCCCCCTGTATCTTTTCCTCCATCTCTTCCAAAAAGCAGCAATGAGTGGTAAGAGTCTTGATAGCTATTAGTTCCTCTAATTTGTCGATGTTCAGTGTGTCCTCCACACCCTACTATTCAGAATCATCCTCCATCTTATTGCATCAAACTGAAGAGTTTTCATATGAGAGCTTTTCATGTGCCATATTAGAAATTACTTTTTTTTTTGCGTTTCAATCCTAAGGAAAGAATGAGATGCAGCTAATGTGTTGTGATGTGACAAGTGCTACAGAGGCTTTCATTAATTATTTATTAGGATTGACGATCTATAACATGTAAAATAATTTTAAATAATATAAAGCTTATTGTGGTTGGCCAATTTTGTGATCTGACTTTGCATTGGATGAATATGTTGTATTGTCAGAATTATCAGGGTCAAGTCATTATTGTAAAGTACATTGATAACAAATGGTTTTCCCAGTGCAAATTAATTCTTAAACAAAAGACCTAATTTTTTAACAATAGCAAATTTACATAGTCTTGATAGATGTTCAGTGTGTCCTCCACACACTGTTATTCAGACTCATCCTCCATCTTTTTGCATCAAAGACTTTTCATATGAGAGCTTTTCATGTGCCATATTAGAAATTACTTTATTTTTTTTGTGTTTCAATCCTAAGGAAAGAATGAGATGCAGCTTATGTGTTGGGACAAGTGCTATAGAGGCTTTCATTAATTATTTATTAGGATTGACTATAACATGTAAAATAATTTTAAATAATATAAAGCTTATTGCGGTTTGCCAATGTTGTGCATGTAGTGATCTGACTTTGCATTGGATGAATATGTTGTATTGTCAGAATTCTCTGGGTCAAGTCATTATTGTAAAGCACATTGATAACAAATGGTTTTCCCAGTAAGACCCACAGTTGCTAATTAATTCTTAAACAAAAGGCCTAGTTTTTTAACAATAGCAAATTTACATATTAAATGGGCTATTGTTTGTCATCACAATGCTATTGGATGGGAAAAAATGTATAATCTGATAATCTGACTTTGAACCCAGTCTACCTGCAAACTTCCCGCTGTAAAACCTGAATCATAATGTCCCGATTGAGAAACAGGATGTATGACTCGGTAGAATCATACTGCCAACCACACCTAAAAGCAGTCATGAGAGATACTAGAGTTCATCTTTAGCTGTCTGCGCACATAGCACACCTGCAGCGCCGAAGCCACGCCCACATACCTGCGAAAACCAGGAAATAACGTTACATGGTCTCAACCAAAACATTCATCGACAATTTTCTCGGCAAAAAGACCACTACGTCGTCGCCTTTCTTTCCAAATTGCGGTGGAAGTTCGAAAAAGAGAGCTGCGTCCTAAAGAGAACGGGATACATTCGTAGTTTCACCTGGTAAGTAGGCCTAGTTTCGTCCGCCCTAAAAGTAGTCCTGTTTTCACCGTGTTGCTTTGTCCGCCCTTCCATATAAGGGCAGTTAACCGCTACCACTTTTTAAAATTTACGTATTTAACAACACCCGTAAAGCATTTTAAACTATCGTTGTATTGGTTTATGTATTGTTTTATGACTGTTCACCAAACACCTACTGTGGTACACCTTTTTTCAGGCCTAACTGTTAGTTAGTCCGTCCGCCACATGACAGTCGAGGTCTGGCTTTTTGTACAGTCAAATTCAAATGAGCTCAGCTTTTGTAGTTTCTGTTTAGAGCTAGGATTGTAAGCAATATTGTGTCGCTTTTCTGCTTGAAACCAAAACTAGATATAAAAGAAAATTAGTCCCCACTGTGAGAATTTATTATCCCTATGATGTAGTTCCAAAAATGACTCAGACCAGATTATATCTCCAAACTAGAGTAGCTTTGTCCTCCATTTAATTCGGTAATGTGGTTTTGAAAGTTCAGCATCACTCTGATATTGTTTTAGGCCTATGATATGGAAGGTTAATGAGAGTTAGGAAAATACATCAGAACAAATTTTTTTACTAAAACGTCATACCGTGAGTATTGCAGAAGCTATAAGTACAGTAACATTTCCTTAACGCTTATCCTAAGATATTCAAAACCAGAACTGATAACCTGATCTCACTGAGATAGATATATATATATATATACTATATATACTACATTACATTTGTCTACGTTACATGCCCTGATCCAGATTACACCTGTGAAAAACATGTGCACACCCATGCTCTCCCCCTGTCAATCTTTTTCCCCGACTCGCTCGGCACACTCCCATCTCAGATTTGTGCTTGGCATTTGTCCCTCCATCTGGCTTGCACATGCATTGCATTTGGATATTGCATAATGGCCCTAGGCCTTATTAAAGCAGCACTCCAGTGCTGCGACTACAAGTGACAAGGGTCAGAGACACAAACTGCTTATGTAAAAGCATTAAGAATACCAAACTGCAACAACCACGTTTGATCATCCAGTTCGAAAAGAAGAAGGGGAAAAAAAATAAAAGTTTTCCAAATTCGCTCAAAAATTCAAACATGTCGTGACTAAGGAAAATGCTCCGAGAGTCACTCTCCTTCATCTTCCATAATTGATAGTCAGAGCCTTGTTGAAAGTAACAAACCCTATGAGCATGTTTGATGCTTTCATTTACATTGAAGTTGTTACAATACTGATACTTATTAATGGTTGTAGCTATATTGTTGCAAGATTAGGCTGAATGTTACTTATTTTGGGCAAAACTAAGTAAATTATTTTCATAAAAATGTAAATTGGAAGTTCTAAAGGGTTAAATCGACTTCTACGGAGTACAAAAAAACAATAACAAGACACTTCACATGCTCCTTATATCTGTTATTATCAAGAATTTGCAGATTTGTTGTTAGAGAGGTCATGAAATGGAAACAGAACCCTGACTCCAAATCGTCTTCAGTCTAACTTTCCCTTACTCTTTCCTGTCCCTTTTTTCACAATTTACATGAATAGATAAAGGAACACGAGCACTACTAAAATAATTCAGGAGCTAAAACAAGCAGCCCAGAGAGCAGAGATAAAGCCTATTATATGGTTTTCCTCCACCCTGACTATTGCAGTTCTCTCCTGATTGATCTCCCTGCCTGTACTGTAGAACCTCTACAAATGATCCACAACGCGGTGTTATCTTCAATCAGCCCAAAAAGTCCCAAGTCACTCCTCTGGTCATTGAACTTCACTGACTTCCCCTGGCTGCTCGTATCAAATTCAAGCCACTGATGTTAAGCTTTACAAAGTGCTTAAGGGTCCTGTCTATCTTCAAGAAACTCTTGAAGACCCAGCTCTTCAGAGAGTATGTCCTACCTTAACTCTTACCTTGTATGTCCGCACCCCCTTTACTTCTCTTTCTATATTTCCCTCCATCTCTATACCATCACCACTGTTGCCTCTAACAAAGTCTGACCAGTTTTTTCTTTTGAGCTTGTTGTCAGGTTGATGCTAACTGTAATGTTGTATCCGCATTGTAAGTCGCTTTGGATAAAAGCGCCTGCTAAATACATAAAGCAATTTCGATATACTGTAAATATGGGCTGAGCTTTTATCTCTTTGTGGCTAGTATGCGGTCATGCTTTTCCATTATGCAGACTTTTTTTTAGAGATGAGTGTTTAATGAATATGTATCTTCAGAATAAGATGTTGGGGTAATTTGGATGATAATTATTCCTTAATCCTAAAAACAAAAGAATGAATGAATTCGAGAGAGTCAAGAGGAGGGGCTGGGTGTTTGACCTTTAGTCTCCAGCTAGTCCTGGGAAAATCAATAGCCTACATTTTTTTGCCAGCAAAATGTTTAATACTCTTCATGGACTAGTTCTGTATTTTACCTGCCTGATGTTTGGCGTGGGACTTAACTGAATTTGCTTGCTGTCTGCCGAGACAGAATTAAGCAGTGAGTTTGCTTTTCTGTTACAGTCACTTGATTCAGTGTTTCTTTGGGAAAACTAATTGTCAGTGTTGGTTGTACACTTCACTCATGTACAATGTTTGAAACGCCGAAACTAGGGAATTCCATTTAAAGTAATAGTTTTACACTTTTGCTGCCGTAAACACATGTTTGGATCAATACTTTGGCGATATTTGTCGAAAGCTACAACAATCCGTTAGCTTTGCACAGACCAAACTGGGTCCCTTTGAACAAACGGCACAGATCAGAAGTCTCGGGTCTCTGTTTTTCTATATTACCCACGCAAAAAAGGGGTGCAATGTTTTTTTTAAACTTGCAAATATGAATGTATATACTTTTTGTTTGTTTGCTTGTTGGTTTTTTTGTTTGTTTCTTTTAATAGTCTTCAGGAATAATTCTCCATGCTTTATGAAGGATATCCTAAAGCTCTTCTTTGGATGTTGGCTACCCTTTTGTTCCCTCAGAGTGTCCCACACGGCTTTATTGAGAAGTTTCACCCCAGATTTGTGTGCATTTCAAGAGTCTTAAGTGTGCAAACAAGCAAACAAACACACAATCCTCTGAAAATATTCAGGTATGAGGAAAGGGCTGGAAATTTATTAGGAGAAAATATCTAATTTCTGCATAAAAGGCAAATATTTAAGAGACCTCAAAGCTTGAAGATAGATATGCTCTGGAAAACTCTGGAAAAGATTAGGAAAAGTCTGGAAGATTACACAGAGTGAGGGGGTGGTGTTCTCCCTATTAAGTATAACATTCCTGATTGTGAAATAGGTCAGCACATTACTCACTGTGAAACCACAAACTTACCTCTTCACTCAACAAAGATCAGGTCTGTGCGAGTGTGGATGTGTTCCCTTTGTGTGTTTGTGTCCGTTAGTGTGTTTGGAGTTTGGAACTCACACACACAATTTTTGTCTGGACACCTTCTGTTTATTGAGCACTCTGGGTGAGAGTACTGTAAAGCGTTGGATTATGATAAAACCCGTGAATGTGGCGGTGCTGCGTTTTTTTTGGCATTGCTTTATAGTTCAGCATCTGCTAAGCTCTCAACTCAGATGATGTCTTTAATCTGGATTTCTCTGACGCTGATGATTCTCAGGGTGAGCATCTTCCACTTTCTTTCTGCAGTGTTTTTAAAAATAGATGCTTGTTATTTTTACATCTCCCCCTGCACGCCTTTGGTATTCTCTGCCCCAGCCCCCTCCACCTTTAGGGATTTTTCCTGCTCAGTGAAATCTGCAACAGCTTTCATGGCACAATCATCCAGAGCCGTAATCCAGACATCCAAGCTGCTCGATTATGAATCCTGTTTGAAGCTATATTGGCTGGCATCTAAATAAGAGGGAGCTATTGTTTTTTAAAATCTTTATTTCATTTCAAACCTATAAGGACATGGCAGCTCGCTGCCCTCTGATCACTCCAGAGGATGACTATACGCAGACTTTTAATCTGTTCACATTTAACAATTTTCGCATCAGGAAAGGGAGTAGATGTCAAGAGAGAATGGTCTTCGGAACACATAAAACATGCAAAATGTGACAAAATGATACACAGCACAACCTGTACATTCCAGTTCATAAAAGGTCAGAATTACAAAGTTACACAGAGATCTTTGAGGTTAGAATAATGATGGCATCCATCATATGATCCAGTGATTTTTTTTTTTTTCATAATTGTTGCAGTTTGTTGTTTGGCAAACATGGAAAATAACTTTGGGGCCCTTTATGTTTCATCTGCAAATGTTGGCGCATTTAATGTGTGGAACCATTTTCCTTCATTCCAGTTGTGGACGTTTGTGCACCTAAGTGACAGCAGCGTGTTTGCATGAATTAGATGAATTTGGAGAGATGTTTGATTAGAAATAATCAAATAGAAGCTGCTCTCATTCCGACCCCCGACATGTTTTCACCTGATTCGTAGCTCCACTCTTGTTTAGGAACTGCCAACTTGTTAAGGGACTGCAACCTTAGGTTGTGCGCTGCTGGTTTAGTCATTTATGGCCTCCAAGAACAGGTTAATCATGTTCTTTCTGGCCTGTGTGGATGTGAGGATGAAGGAAATAAGTTTGACGTGTAAGTGGCGTGAAGAATATGCACGGACGGGGGGGGATTATTAGAGAAAAGGGGCTGGGAGCACGCATGATCTGTCAGGGCTTAGTACCACTATTATCCCAGCAGCTGCAGCAGCGTCGGCGGCAGTGCTGGTGATGGCAGAGGCTGCGTTTTTCATTATCGTAATGCCCAGAGAAGCTTCCGAATTATGTAAGAGTGACGTGGTGCCATCCCTTTTTAGCCCAGCCCACCGCCTGAAAACAACGTGGCCGTTTGTTTTCCTTTCATCCTCCTTCGCTCAGACAAGCCAAAAGGACATCTGTCAGAGTCGTGCTCGCGTGCAGGTCTCGTAGTAGCATCACCACAGGGGATGTAGCAGATCCGGATGCTGAATCCGCCGCTTGCTGTCACGGTAAAACTGATGCTCTGAGGCATGTGAACGGATAGGTCTCCGCCGGTGATTCAGAGTGAGATGACTGGACAATTGGAGACACCACATTTTCTTTCGGTTTCGCTCTTCGGTTGAAGATATGGAAGCTCCATGGTTATTTTAGAAGTCTCTGCGAATGCTGATGAAAGAGAGTTAAAAGATGAAGTTTAAGAAGTTCATCACCATCATGCAAGCGGCGATAGGGATCGTACCCCTCAACAAACGGGAGCTTATGCCTCCAGGCAGAAAGCTGTGGAGAGGGTGAGTGTAATTCATGCTGACATGCACAGAAATGGAGATGTGGATGTTTGTTTTTCACCGTGAAAGGTTTGATTTCACAGATTTAACTCGCATAGGGAACAGGTGGTTTGTTGGAGAATGTGACACTGTTCCTTTTCTATCCTGAGGATGGAAAGGGTCAGTTCACTGCACCTAACCTTATCTTAAACATGACTAACGGTCTTGGTTAAAATGCCTGTTTTAACTTGGCATGAAACAGTCTCTGGAAAGGACAACTTTTAAAAATACTTGAAATTTTTTGCCTGACTTGGTGAGAAATGGGTCAAAGGTTATCTGATATACACTTGAGATTATTATCATCTTTGTTGATAACCAGGTTAAGATTTAAATAAGTTTTGAATAATATATTAGGCATTTTGAATGATTATAGTAGCGGTGCTTATGTTTGGTTAGTTTTATAGCATTTAAAAATTGAAATAAATGTTAAAATATATTTTTATATTTAAAGAAATACTTCTAGGTTGTCTTCTTTTAAAAACAAAGAAATGAAGGTTATTGATATATTAGAGGTGGCTGGTCTCACCTCAAGTGTTCACTTATTTATTTGCATGAAAGCTCGGAAGCATTTGAGGGCCTAAAAATATGCTGAGTAGCTCTTTGAAACTTGGCACATTTAAGGGAGGAAGGTTGCAATCCATGTGAATTTAGAATAAAATCCAACATGGCTGCCTCTTATAAAAGTCTCGATGGCTACCGAACGACACAGTATAAAAGCCCATCTGTCGGTTTATAGTTTATGTAATTAGTTGCACACATCAGATAAATTGCCATGTTTCTGTATACACAAAACAGTGTAATCAGCTCTTATCCTATCACTAATGTACGGTAGGTTATTCTGTTGAGTGAGGATGCGTTCAGCTTGTGTTTTCTGCCATTCCTAGCCATGAACTCTGACCTCCAAGTTAAACAGAGTTATGCAGTTTCAATGTGGCGTTGCTCCGTCCCTCAGTGACTATTCACCATTTTGTTGAAAGTGCAGCACTAAAATGACTGAAAGCCTTTTCCATGGGAACTTTCACTTGTTGGAGTATCAAACACTGTATGGAGACACTTCAGGTGTTCCTAGAGATACAACGCCCATCCTCATAGTTTCGCTGAGTTTGTCCC
Source organism: Menidia beryllina (assembly GCA_013363375.1). NCBI lineage: Eukaryota > Metazoa > Chordata > Actinopteri > Atheriniformes > Atherinopsidae > Menidia > Menidia beryllina. The sequence goes on from JABUIW010000107.1 coordinate 564,861, forward strand.
TGAGGCATGTAATGCAGCAGGTTTCATCATGCCAAGGCAAGCTGCTATACTCTCTCCTAGCACAGTGCAGTGGTTATTAGCCTTTACCCACAGAGACCATTTCAGCCTATGACATCTTGAGGCAGGGACAGTATAAGCTGTGTCAGGTTGGAAGAAAAATGTCTACCACATGTGAGCGATCAGGTCAGGGATGCTGGTCTTTAAAGGGTGAGACAGCAGATTATAGTCTCATAAATGCACGAGATTAGTGTCTGTGATATCCGTGTGTGGTTGTGGTCTTACTGGGTGAATCGGGTTTAACTGAGAGACACGGGTGGGAAACATGTGCCTTATTCCTTTCTTTTTCTTTTTTTTTTTAACACATGTTCATTGCTCTCTCATGTTTTTGATCTTTTGAACTAAATCTTTTTAAAAGGCATATTCAACAAATGTATTTTTTGCTGTTACTTTAAAGAAGATCCTTTAATCTCTGTCAGAGCATAATCTCTCGTGTAGAATCACTTGTGAAATGAGTAAAAGATTACTGTAGAAAGTACATTGAAAATAAAGGCAGTATTGAAGCACATGGATTATACAACTCAAGTAAGTTTAAAGACTAATTCATTTTCATACCAGCTAAAAATAGACCTTCTGTGCCTGGTGAATGGACACGTGTTCCCAAACAACCCCCCGAGACTTTGTGCTGATGAGCTGACACTTTGACAACATGCCTGCTGAGATATGCCCTTTAAATATTTCAGTACCATTCTGCAAATTAAGAATTGAAGATCGCGGCATAGTTTATAGAAGCAATTATAAAAGACAAACATGTCAGCATTTGTCAGGCTGCTTTTTTAAGATTTTAAATAATGTTACGGATGCTTTTGACAATAGAAAGATTACAGTCGGTTTCCCTTCCTTCCCCAGGGACCAGGCTTGCTCTGAACAAACCAGCACTGACCTGCTCCGGTGCAACCGCAAGTTGTATTGGTCCAGAGAAGCCCAGTACTTGTATCTACGCCGCTTGTCATCGAGAAGCTTCTCAGCTATTATGATGGTATGTTTTTTTTCTGATGTTAAACATTGGTGCTGCGTGGTGGGTGTATAAGGCTGGACACCTTGTGAAAGATTTAGGCCTTGACAGTCCAAACCCAGTGGTCCCCAGGAACTTTCTTAAGCTAAAAATTTAGCTGTAATACTATTTACATGCATGCACAGTGCAATTTATTACTAACAAGTTTACTGCAAAGAGAGGGAGAAAAATAAGTAAGACTAAATTGTATAAAGCAGGGATGACAGGGAAGAGAGATAAGCTATTGCTAACAGTTAACAGATCTGAAAATAGCATTGTGTAAGTAAAAGTATCATATGAGCAAGATACTTTGCAAACAGCTGCTTGAGTAGACTGGGGATCTTTTACTATTTCAAATGAGGTGCTGTACACAGAGTTCCAGCAGAAAGATAATTCTGTGCGCAGCACTAAGACACATTGTTCTAGTACATGATATCGGTCACTTACTGGCAAATCACACTTGCAACAACAGATGCCAGTCACTTGATAACTGCCCACATCACTCTGCTCTCCCTTTCATTGAATGAAACTTCTAAACATAGCTCATACAGTTCCAAAAAAGTAGGGACAGTGTAAAGTTTGAAAAAAATGGAATGCAATGATTTACAAACATCATGAGTTAATATTTTGCCGGACTTTTGGGATGGGAATGTTTCGCCATTCTTCAACATTCCTTTCTTCTGTCAAATATTTTGAATGACTGATGTGGGTTACATGCATGTCAGTCCAACAACTGGACTCCTCTACCACAAACTTACATTGGCGTACGGTTCAATATTGTGTTGCTGAAATATGAGAGACCTTCCACTGAGAAAGTAATGTTGCTTTAAAACCTACATGTACCTTTCAAAATTTATTATGCCTTCTGACATGTACTTGGATATCAACGGAGAGTTTTGAACTCTGATTTGGTCCTGGGGAATTCCAAACAAAAAATAATTAATTAGTGTTAATAAAAGTAGAGAGAAATTACAAAAGTTATGAGAGGGTGCAGTAGCCTAAACATTCTAATTGAATCATAACAAATATTGTTTTCCGGTATTTAAAAGAGTAATGAAAAGGTTTTCATTTGGATAGATTTGGTGTTTTCATTGTGTATTTTCAATCTGTCATTTGCTTCTGTGTTGCTGGTTGTTCTATAATTCACTGCTGGTGTCATAAAAACACAGTGGTTCACCTGAATGATTTTTTTAAAATCTCTTTGTTGATAAAAATGCTATAATTTGCATGCTCTTGGAATTTTTGTTTTTGGATTATTCCGAGATGGATGCATACATTGTGGCTTTTCTTGTGTCTGATGATCAATTGGAGTGCAGTACCTCATTGTTCCAGGCTCCCTCCTTTATTTGAACACAACTACACTGCTGTGATGCCTAACTATAAGCATGTCACGTCCACAAAGTTTAATTGTTTTAATGACTTGGTCTCACAAATTATTTAGGTCAGCCATGCTATTTTGCATAAAGATGGCCTATTTTAAGGCATGCTTTGTCATTTTCTGTGGAAATGGAATGTGGAGATTTTGCTGCATTGACTCATTTTTTAGATAACTCGTTTTCATCCTTCGTTACTCATTCAGCTATGATGCAATGTCAGCTGATCTTCCTGTCTCTGATTACTCTTACTAATACAGTTTTAAATTTGAGCCATTTTGAATGGACAATAAAAGCCAAATACATATACAAAGTTGAAAAACAAGGGGAAAAAAGAGGTTATTATGCAATAGTTACTCATGTTTACCTTGGCCTTTACTGTACATGGGCATGCAGGAACCTGACATTTGCTTCCTCTAGAGATGCAAACTCTTTTATTTTTATCACACAGTTGTCATCTAGAGTGTTGTAATCTTCTTATCCTGTGGCAACCATTTGGGGAGATAGTTTCCTAATTTTACCTCACAAGGCTTTGATTCCTAAGTGGTCATAAAGGTTCTCTTTGTTTTGACTGTTTTTGACAGACAAAATCATTTGAAGCAGGATCTCAGTATGTTGTTTGATCGCCACAGGAATGTTATTTAAGGAAACTGACATTATAGGCGGTTTCTTAATGGCACTTTGGTTGAGACTAATCTCCTGGGAGCATTTGTTTATAGACCAGAAGTGCTTTAAATATTTTACCCACAATGACTCAACGTTTTGTTATGTATTTATTTTTTGCATTTTTAAAAATCTTCTTTTTTTGGCTAAATGCAATATATTTGATATACCCATAAACCGTTTGAAATGCTTCTATTCTTTTTATTGTCCTCTGTTATAGTGATGTTTTTGTTCTGACTAGAGCTTCTCAGCAGGCTGCCTCAAAATCAATGGGAATTCTGGACGGATCCATCCGTTTTAGTCTCCCTGTACGAATGAATCTTTTGTATGGAGTTTTAACTACTTTATTGCAAGTTTGATTTGAATCCACGATTTATTTTAATATGTTGCGATTATAAAACGTTGCTAGTCCAAGTTCTTATCTATAGTTTGGTTAATGTGAATAAATCTCCTCCCCCCGCGCTCTCATGTTGGTACGATCTGGACCAAGCTAGGAGCAGTCGGCGCTAATTTTCGCCCGGATGTTTAATGTTTATGTATTTTTAGAGAGTAAGGACCGCTATTTGAAGTGAAGCCGACATATCCTCAACACATTTTAAACTTCGAACCTGTCAACTGCCGCAGAACTTTGCCCAACGTAAGACTGGAAGAGCTGAACTTGTCACAGTTTGCTTTAAATCTTTGGTACCAGTCCGGGACAGTTCAAAGTGCGTGATGCCAGTGAACGGAGGGGGCCTGCTGTCTCTGAGCAGATATGCAACTCAGTACCTAACTGTAAGTACACGTACATTTTTGTTTTCAAAGAACTGGGATTTTTTTTAAAGTAGGAGACAGAGAGTAGAGCTTGTTCCACTCCTGTTGCAGAGGTTTATTTCTGTTTTTTAAGGATAAATAGATGACTCGGGAGTTTCCATGAATCCCAGCTGAAGCCTGTTGCATCCTGTCGCACCTGCTACCACCGTTATGTGGTGTCTGAATCAAATCACAAAACAAAACAGGATTTAAAGTTCCTGGAATCCCCTCTAAGGTGTGTTTCGCTCTGAAAGAATACGCCGAGTTTGTTTTTTGATCATCAGGATTATTTGCACTTTGCCAAACTCTGATGGTCAGCGCTTCGATGGCCATCTTTTTAAAATGTTCCCTTTTATGCAGTCGTTCATTTTAGAATAATTTTCCACTGTGGGTAAGTAACAGTGAGACGGACTCTCTCAGCCAAAGCCAAAGCCTCGAGTTTCATTACAATTTGTTTGCTTATTTATTTATTTTACATTAACCTCAAAGGCGTCATCCTACCGTATTGCCAGTAGAGGGCAGACTCGTATAACTTTCATCTCAGTTCAGAGGAGGTTTCGTATTTCTTTGTCAACTCCACATCTCTTTCCTGGTCTTTAGATCTGAAATGCTCCTTTGAAACTCACTCAAGTCACAGAAGATTTAGAGATTTGGTAATCTGATTTTTTTTCTTTACTTCCCACATGTTTGTAACCTCAAAATATTCCCATAAGTGGTACCTTTTAATTTTTATGTGCTCAATTTTGAGTTTTTGTCATGATTAAAATCTTTTTAATAGCTTTTTTTTTTTCATAAACAGTTTTATCTGTAAAAAGAATTTAAATTCCTTTTCTTTCTAACATTCTTCAGATCTTAGTTTCTTAACATGTTACAGTAAATATTCAGAATTTGAGACGTAATGTACTCTCACCAAACCTTTTGGCTATAGTGTCCCGCTGACTTGTTGCCAAAGCAAAAATTAGCTCCACTGGAGCAGAGCTCAAAGGATTAGTTGAATATTAAAGTAGTACATGGGCAGAGAACTGAATTGAAAAGTTGTTTGGATTTTAGATGAAGCTGTCCACCCCTGCTTAAGCCACTGGTGCAGTGTTGATTTTCTTTCTTTTTTTTATGATAAGGTTTTTCTAAACCACATCCCACATATATGACCCAGTATTTTAATCTCCCTCTTCATTAGTGGAAATATTTGTGCTATGTTATGTAACAGCCCACACTCAGGAGACCACAATTTACCCAGCAGCCATCACAGCCAGAGACCATCGTAGTGAAACTGCTTTGGTTTTGTCCAAAGCATGAACAGCCCATGATTTTTCATGAGTTAATGCTTTCTCCTGCCACATAATTCTCTCTAGGGATTTTCATCAATCATCCCATCTCCTTTGGAGTTGAAGAGGGGCTAAAAATATAACATGAACGTAACTTGTACAGCAGTAATATAATAAACAGGCCTGTCTCTGTTCTCTAGTTTTGTTTTGTTTTTTTCTCGTTTAGTTTGTGCACCCCTCTTGGCCGTTAGCAGTCTGTTCCTGGCTCTTGTCCTGACATTTTCCCCCATGTTAGTCTGAAGAGTTTTTTTTTTTTAAAAAGTGGGTTATGATGGTTCTGCTGCCAGCCATTGTCACGCCCCTATTCCCCTAATGCCAGAGCCTGACATCCTACTTTTTAGAAGAATGACAAATGGCTTTTTTGGCCAAATATACAACATACACAGTCATTTAACCTGGAATCAGAGCATCCCAGAACAATTGAAAAAACAAATGAAATGTTTTACCATTAAATATTTTACCATTCCATTTGTCCAAAAAGACCCCAAGTGTCTAACAAAAAAAAAAAAAAAATCAAATCACATATATTTTTTATAGCTGTGCTCAGGTTTTGGGGCCGGTGTCTGGTGATGTGTTACTAAAAGTTTGAAGAGTGCCTGAAATATTTAGAGGGAAATAAGCTGCTCGGTTTGTTGTTGTTGTTGTTGTCGTCGTTGTGTTTGGAACTGCACTCTTGTGTGCGAGCGCAGCAGGTCTGCGCAGGAGCCGGTGCGTCTGCATGCTTCCCGTTCCCGCAGACGGTGGGATTTGTGCCGAATGTAGGCCAGCAGAATCCCTCTTACGTCAAAGGCAGTTAGGCGGGCAGATGCAGGGAGAGAGTTGCTGGTGGTTGTGCAGCTGTGGCCATGGAGGAGGCTGGAGCGCACATCAGTCCACCAGAGCACTGCTGATGGAGAGCAGTGAGAGACACAGACAGGAATAGACGGAGAGCGCTGACAATGAAGACTGTCCTCAGCCTGCACAGGAAATGGGCCCATGCGGTCAAGACCATTCGTATCCTGCAGGGACTCGTGAGTGAGATTCTGCTACCGTCGCGCAGATTTGATCAAATCTGGGTCTTGGCCGGGCAGCTGGACCCGACTGGCACTGTAATGGACCCTTTTTTCGCTTGAGCTGTAAATGAATGTGACTTTGCCTCGAGATGTTGAACTGTTTAGAAGTGGAGAAAGAACTAGGAAACGATTATTTGATTTCAAAATCGAGTCAGTTTTGTTAAGAAGTTGATGGAAAGTTAGTTTCAAGGAATGTGTTTCTATTTGTGTGTTTTGAAGTGTGAGGGAATTGTTTTCTCAAGTTTTTATCTGTTGCATTGATATTTGGTCTGAATGGACTGAGTTGTGGATTCATCACTCGGTAATAAATAATTGTTGTGAATAAAGTAAGGAAATGTGAAACATCAGAAGTAGCTTTTCAGATGTTAATAAGCCATTCAATGTAATAAGAGCAACTTGACATTTGGCAGCTTTGTGCTTTAGTTCAACTATATCTATCCTAAGTCATCTCTGGTAATTTGAAAAAGATCTTTCGTCTCCAAGTGTTCAGCAGAACAGAATCAGAAGTTTCTGAAACACAGGCCGGTCGATGCTTTTGGAACTGCTGGTTGTGTAACAAAACGGGCTAGCGGACGGGCTTTGTTGTTACATCACATAATACATTATTAATCTGCTCTGAGAAAGAAGAACACCCATAGTAATCTTTCCCTTCTCTCCACAGAACCCAGCCATGGAAGAGACCGTGTGGGAGCAGTACACCGTGACCCTGCACAGAGTGAGTGCCCGCACGCACACACAAGCATATGCACAGCATTCTGCAGTCTGACAACCAAACCCAACAATTTGCCCAAGCGGTTCACCCAAAGTACATTAGATTTAATATTTTGATACTTAGGTCGGCCAAAAGAAGAAAATGGAAAGCCAGCAGATTATAGATGTGACAACTATTCGACTGTTATCTGAAAGGCAGCCAGAGAAAACTTACGCAATCATGGATCTAAAAGTTAGGAATGACGGTTTATGTTTTTTGCGTGTGTAACATTCTTGGATTAGTCCCAGTTCACTTTGGGAATAGCTTTTATATTTCAGAAAAAAAATAATTTTTTAAAAACGGACCAAAAATAAGGATATTTAAAGATAAAGTGAATGACTTCATGCAGACGCAGACATTTTAGAATTTACTCCAGAGTGAACCTCAGAGTCAAGATCTATGACTGGTGCAGTGAATATTGGATCAACAGTCAGCAGGTGAATAGTGATTTTAGAAAGGATTATACAATTGTGTCCGGTATTCAAAGAAGGAAAATTATTCAGTTCACTTAGACCGCTTCATTTCATTATAAGCTGCCAGAATCGATTAGATCAGCCTGAGTTAGAACAGTATAATGTCAAATCATCACAACTGACCTATTGTCACCTGATTTTATATGCCAATTGTTCTTTTATACTCTGTGTAGGACATAGGTGATACATGTTTGTAGCAGTCACATCTCAATTAGCGTATTAAATGTGTTGAATTTGCCTTACGTCTTACATCAGCAGGTTCTGTGTTTCACTCGCATTCGACTGTGCGAGCAAATCGGGCCAGGCGAGCCGAGGTAATCGCCCTGATGAGTTCATTGTCTCATGCCGTGGCTCACCAAAGCTAGAAAAGCAGATTTAGGGCAAAAAGGTCCTCAGCTGCAGGCCCGTGACCCCTGCATGTCAACCATTCCACAGCCAGCTGTCCCTCTCTCTTCCGTTCCTCTACTTTTCTTCTTTCCTCCCATTTACCAGCCGCTAACATGCAGCGTCTGTCCCCCTCAGTGTATCACACGTTCCTTATACAGCTTGATGTTCTGTGCTGCTTGTTTCATTCCAATGTGCAATGTTTAGCTCACCTTCACAGGCTGCAAGAAAATACTTTTACAGAAAACCGTAGCAGGTTGCGGCGTAGAAAATAAGCTAGGAAGACCCTATAAAGATGTCTGAATGCGTAAACAACTCTGAGGAGTAATTAAGGCCAGAAAGGCTCCACATGAATGCACATGCTGATAAAGAGCAGCATGGAAAAACTGACGGAGATTGTGCAAATATTTCAGGATTGGGGGAAATTTTAACATTACAAAGCAAGAATTCGCTTTTTCAGTTTTTGGCAAATTCAGTTAGTTAATGGGGCACCCAGGCAATATGTGTACATATCAAATCTGTTGTTTTGCTTACTGTAAAATTTGAGAGGACGACCTGATTCCACATGCTTTTAGTGGTGGAAAAATCCACTGAATATTGTAATCAAGAACATTTTCAAATGAGAATGACTTGCTGTAAACTTTTAGTTCATATTGTAGTCTATATGATTATTGTTATTTGAATGGAACACACAGCAGCACAGATTTAATCCGAACATCAAATTAAATTAAAGCTGCCGGTGGAAACATGATACATTAAGAGGCTTTTCTTGTTCTTGACACTTTAAAGCAGCTTTATTGCTTTGTGGAGGTTTGTTTTTAATAAAATGTTCTATTTTAGAGTCGTTTGAACCCTTTTGAAAAAAAGCAGTCAAACATGCTTTGTTCTGGAGTTATAAATAACCCCCCCGTGCTCAGTAGACCAGCGGATTCCTCACTTAAGATTTTAATTGCATAAAATGGCTGTGTTATTCTATCGGAGTAAAGACAGGACTCATCTTCTCTGCCTGCCTCTGTCCTCCCACTTCCACCCGCCCTCTGCTTCCACAGCCATCTGCTCCAAACAGAGGGAAGAGGGTTTTTTTTTTTTTTTTTTGTGCAGATGGAAGGGAGGGGATAAAGAGAGAGGTTCATCAAATCTCTAACTTAATCTCATCTGCGCACACTGAAGCTGTGGCAGGTAGAGTATTTTATTTGTACAGAAGCCTGGAGCCATCAAAACAAGGACGCGCAATCAAAATCCTGCCATATCCGCTCACATGCGGGCGGAAAAAAAACGTGCTTATCTGATGCACACACCCACTCTGAGCAGGAGTATGTTCTATTTTCATTTGCAGGATCCAAAAATGGGTTTTGGGATCGCGGTTTCGGGAGGACGGGACAACCCCAATGAGGAAACGGGTGAGACGTCCATCGTTGTGTCGGACGTCTTGCAAGGCGGGCCCGCTGACGGACTGCTGTTGTAAGGCTGTTTCTTCAACTTCACTCGGCTTCATACAACAAATGTACACATTCTTGAGTTGAGCTGATTTCTGTATGTGTGTGTGTGCACAGTGAGAAGGACAGAGTTGTTCAGGTGAACGCCGTCCCTATGGAGGGAGCCCTCCACTCCTTTGCTGTTCAGACCCTCAGGAAGTGTGGCAAAGTGGCCAAAATTGTACGTATTTGGTGTATTAGATTTAGGGTTGTCACGATACTAAAATTTTCAACTCGATACCGATACTCAGGAAAATACTCGATACCATTTTCGATACCACAAGGATAAAAACAAGACCCCAAAATTTAACTGAATTTTGTCTTTCATTTCAAACTGACCTGTTCCTGATGTTATCGGGACTGGTGGCCCATATTATTGACCCTAACCCTAACCCTCCAGCCTTCATAATAGTGAGAAATAAATATTTTTTGGTTAAACTTGTTTGGACTTATTGTACAAACCTATTTAACATCCACTATTTTAACATAATATTATGGATAGAGTTTAATTCAGTGTTTGCATGATTCATTTAACTATTTTTAAATTAATGTCTATATTGCCATGAAGCAATTAGGATTTTCTTGCCTGGGATCTTCCTATTGGTGACCTAATCAAAATGGCCGACTTGGATGTGGGCGGAGTTGGATATGTACTTGATTAAGGGTAGCATGTTATTATTAGCCATTAGCCGCAGCTACCAAGGCTAACGTCTTGTTAATTAGCATAAACAACGTAAATAAATACATAAATAAATCAGAGAGAAGGGGCGCAGCGACAGCAGGTCAGCGTCGCGCTCGCGCGGTGGTATCGATACTTTTGAAAATGAGTATCGTATCCGGATACAACATTTTATTATCGATACTTTTTCGAGTATCGATACTTTTGACAACCCTAATTAGATTTCTATAAAGATGTGACGATAAGAACTTAACTCAGATCTTTCTCTGCACAACTTGTGAGCTTCTGTTTTATTTTCATGGAACTATTCAGACCGTCAAGAGGCCCCGGAAAGTTCCGGTCAACTTGCTGAACCGCCCCTCGTCCCCCGAGGACAGAGTCTTCAACAACGACCACAATGACGACTACAACTACGATCAGGACCGCCGCAGCGTGTACAGCGGCCGCAGCGGCGGGGGCCGCGACCATAGCCTAGAGAGGGAGCGGGGCGGGGGGGGCTACATGGATTCCGGATACCAAACTCGAGAGCGCGACTACGACCGTGGCAGGAGCACAGAGAGAGACTTTAGCCCGGACCGCCCCTACAGAAGAGACGGCAGCAGGGGTCGCACCCTGGACAAGGAGCGCAGCCCCGACCGGCGCTACAAAAGCGACCACCTGCTGGACCGCGACCCCAGCCCAGACAGAAGGTACCGCAGCGAGCGCACGCTAGACCGAGACCACAGCCCCGACCGCCGCTACCGCAGCGAGCGGGCCCTGGACCGCGAGTACAGCCCGGACCGCCGCTACCGCAGCGAGCGAATGCTGGACCGGGCCCACAGCCCGGACATGCGCTACGGCCGCGAACACAGCCCGGGAAGAGCCCGAGGGCACGACCACAACTACGAGCCGGGACGGGGGGGCGACCCCAGGAAGTACGACGATCCGGTGAGGCGGAGCGGGAGCAGGGACCGCCTGGATCGCTTGTCCCCGCCCGCCGTCGCGCCCATTCCTCTGCCCCGGCCTGCCCGGGACCTGGAGCCACTGGAGAAACCAGTCAACGTGCTGCTGTTGAAAAACCATCCCAACGAAGGTAAGGGCACAAAGACGACTAATCAAAGGCGGTCAGAGAAAGATCTGTTTGCAGACATTATATTTACAAGCTCTCTTCCAGAATATGGCCTTCGTTTGGGCAGTCAGCTCTTCATCAAAGAGATGACCAGTACAGGGCTCGCTGGCAGAGATGGAAACCTGCAGGAGGGGGACATCATACTAAAGGTACGCCAGTGGACGATTACTGTCTTCTGATATCCTATTGATGAATAACTGGTCCAAAGTCCTGTAGAAAGTAATTACAGCTGTGTCTTCGGCACCCAATCTCATAAGCACCTGATCTCATCCTCAGATTAACGGGACCGTGACAGAGAATCTGTCTCTGAGCGATGCGGGGAAGCTAATCGAGAAGTCCCGCGGGAAGCTGCAGCTGGTGGTGCAGAGGGACAGACGACAGGTTCTGATCCGAGTCCCGCCAATGGTCGACAGCGACTCAGAGCTCGATGGTGAGAGACACTCGAATCTGAAAAGCAGCAGGACCTATCCAGTGTGAAAGCACACCTGTCGAGTGGCCGTCTCCATCGTCATCTTCATCACCATATAGAACCCCACTGTATACGAACTTTAATTGAAATCAGCTGAGAAATCATTGTTGCCATTAATGTTACTGTATCTGTCAATTCATCATTAAATAAAGTTTTCCTGACATCATCTTTTAGTTGTATTTAAATATTATTTCATGTGTAAACACTCTGTGCTAACCAGAGATCCACCTATCATAACCGCCATCATATTCCCTCACCCTCATGACTACTCAGACTTTTATACCTGGTTTTATTGTCACATGACCAGATGGCATGCCGTGATTGGTCGGCACCAATCTAGATAAGTGGTGTGTGGATGGTCATTGTAGGGAGGAGTAATAGCCGACAGACTTGTGACCCACTTTGTTAGCTGCGGTTTAGTGTGTTTGCCTGTGCTCTGTGTACGTGTGTGTGTGTATGTGTGTGTGTGTGTGTGTGTTTTCATGTGTGAAAGTGTTCATTCGCCTCTAGCAGGGTGATCTAATCCTCAATCGTAATCCTGCTGTCGGATGTAACAGAATTTCATTATGCTCAGGTTCCCTCTGCAGCAGCTGTCTGGCTCCTGCCATCCAACCTCACTCTTTTTGAAAGATATCCGAGAACATTAAGGGACTTTGTTCAGGAGAAAATAGAAGATTTTTACCTCTGCAAGGTCTAAATCCTGTAGTTATTTAGTTAATTTTGACCAAATGGTTACATTGAAACTTTGGCATTAGGATGGACTTTCCATCCTAATGCCAAAGTGTGAAATTCAAATCTGTGAATCTGTCAATATGTGTAAGTACTGAGAGAAATATGTTGTGGGAAGTGATATGAATAATGAATAGATCCTTTTACTTTTGACTAAACATAGGAGCGTTAAGGATAAAGTCAGTATGTCAGTTTCTCCAGCTATTCTTTTTCTTCTTTAATTTAGAATATCAAAATGCTGGTTTGGCTCCAGATAGGTCACAGTTTTCATCTGGTTTGTCATGTTTTGCAGATATCTCTGAGATCGAGTCGTACCGCTCTTACTCTCCACAGGATGACAGACGGGGCCATCACTCCGACCTTTCCTCCCACTCCTCCAACGAGCGAATCAGAGAAAAACCCAGGTACCCATTATTGCATCCCCCTGGTTAGATTCCACTAGGATGGCCTGTTTCAAATTGTAAAACTACATTTGGGGGTTCTCGGCAACATCTTGTACACTAAATTAATCACACTTGGTGAATGTTTAACTTATGATAATGGCTTATTAAATAAGACGGGGATGGCCCGAGGCTGTTCATGAGTTGGTTGTCAAATTACATTTAAACCCAAGAGAAAGAAGGTTCCAAAAATTAAACGGCTTTGATCCTAAAATCTGCTGTTGAATTAGCATAATAAGTTAAAGCTATTTAAATTTTGTTTAATATATTTTATTGTATAACACATCAAAACTTTGTCCAATCTATTTTTCACCTCTTCCAAAGCGTTTAAAAACCTGACAAGTTTAGTTTTTTTTTTTAACATTCTTTTTATCGAACATTTTCCAAGTTATACTGTAACAGTTCAGCAACGTTCATACAGGATATTAGAAATATACAGCAAATCCATAATACATCAGCAGTAATGATCTCAGCAGGTCTGACATTCCAGGCAATCACTTTCTATGTTCACAGGTATATCAACACTTTACCGAACTTTGTTTTAAAGAGGTCATTCTGACCGTTAATGCAAAATCTTAGTCTTTCAAGAGAAATACAATCTAATATCAGAGACTTCCACTGATGTATTGAAGGAGGTTAATCTCTCACCCATTAAGTTATAACAGTTTTCCGACCCAACATGTGCAAAAATTGTACAATGTTCTTATGTTATCTTAGTGATTTAGGGATATATCCCAGTAAGCATATTATTGGGTTAGGCTGTAATTGCTGCTTAGTTGCTGACCTCATCACATGCATTTTGCCAAAACTGTTGAATATTTTTACATTCCCAGAGGCAGTGAAATCTTGTTCCCAAATAGTCTTGCATTTTGGGCAGTTTTGAGAAGCCCCTGTTGTATATTTACTGTACATGTATTGAGATATATAGACATTTTGTAAGATATTATATTGTATTTCTATGAATCTGTCACGTATAGATATTTACGCAGGTAAGACTAAGATTTCCTACCATATTTCACTTTGTTTTCAGTTGGGTCTCCCATAGTTTCCGTAGGGATGATAATCTGTCTGTTTTCAGGTGTTGCATTTAGACTATCTAAAAGAGTCTTGTCTTATGAATTAAAGTCATCTGGAAGGTTGAGGGTTTCCATTTTGGTGTACACATAATTTCTAACCTGGAGGTATTTGTAAAATTCTTTTGTTAGTAATTTGTATGTGGCCTGTAATGATTTAAATGTTCCCTCATCCCAAAGGTCATTAATATGATAAATTCCTGCTTTATACCAGTTCTAAAAGTTAGGTCTATTGTCCCCCATGGTTAATTCAGGGTTATCTATCAGTGGTGTTAGACAGCTCAGTTTGTTTAATCCCAAATACTTTTCATAAAGAATTCCAAGTATTTCACACATCAGTAATTATTTTCCGCCATAAGTGGTAGTTCACTCCTGCGTTTATCAAGTAAGTTGATAGGAGAGTACGGTTTGTAGAGGGTTGCAATTTCAAACCAAGGCGGTTTCGGTTTAGCCGAGATAATTCTGGCTTGCAAGGAGGTTGTGTACTTTGTAATGTCGAGGAGGCCCCGTCCTCCTTGTTCTTGTGGTAATTGTAAAATGTCTGGTTTAATTTTAGGCCTCCTGCCAGCCCATATAAAGTCAGAGATAGCTTTATTTATATCTCTAATGTTGTTTATTTTTAAAGATATGAAGAGCATAGATAGAGGGTAATGGGAGGAATTGCCATCTTGATAAGATTGATTCTGCCAAGAAAGGTTAGGGGAAGCTTTTTCCAGCTCAACATCTTTTTTTTAATGTGTTTTATCATGAGGTAAATGTTCTTAGCATAAAGTTGACTAGTTTTACGTGTTATTTTAACACCAAGATATGTGAAACCATGTGGTTCCCAGCGAAAAGGTTTTAAGGCATTTTCAAACTCGTATGAGAAACCTAGAGGCATGATTTCAGATATTGTCAAATTAAATTTGTATCCAGAAATCTGCCCGAACTCTTTCACACAATTGATTAATGCAGGAATTGAGTTTTGTGGGTCTTTTTCTGCATCCACCGTTACAATAGCACTTGGGATTTACTGAAAATTAAGATAGTTAATAATTTTGATTCAACGTCTTGTGTTTTTTGATGAAGTACGGCCATTCATAAACCCTGTTTGGTTTGCAATTACTATATCAACCAAAACACTCTTTCTAGTCACTATTCTAGCCACTATTTTTGAGAGTATTTTAACATCCACTCCAAGTAGGCTAGTAGGGCGATAAGAGGCACGTAGATCTGGATCTTTCCCTTTTTTTGAGGATGACTATAATATGAGCTAAGTACATTGATTCGGGGAGTTCATCCTCTTCATACTCGTTGTAGTAGTGTGATAATTTTGCTTTTCATCTTTTTTATAAAACTAAGCACTTTTATCAGGCTGGAATGAGGAGATTGCTTTATCTATCTCTGTTACTGTAACAGGTCCTTCCATCAGTTTGGCTTGATCCTCTGTTAGATGAGGTATCTGTAATCCATCAAATAAATTTCTATTGGCTAGTGTATCATAATCCAGTTCTGAGGTATACAGCTTTTATTAAATGTCTGAAAACATTAATTAATCTTTGTATTATTCGTTTGACGATTTTGATCCTAATTAGATATTGCTAATATAAAAGTTTTTGGGGGAGAATTTCTTGCAAGTCCAGCTAAGAAGTTATTTGGCTTATTTCCAAATTCCAACATTCTTTGTCTAGCAAAGAGAATATCAGACTCAGCCTTCTTTGTTAGTAGAATAGTCAACAGTAGTCTTGCCTCCTTTAACTCTTAAAGCACCCCATCCGATTTGAAACTCAGAAAAGCTTCCTCTAATTTTATTTCATTTTCAATTTATGTTTGTTCATGAATGCACTCTTTTTTCTTCTTACTAGAGTATGATATAATCATGCCTCGAATAAAAGCGTTCTAGGCATCCCACACCTTCTTCTAAACAGAGGTCTGTCTGTGTTTCCAAGAATTTGATAAAGTTATCGTCATGAAACAGTGATGCATTCATTTTCCAAGAGAACAATCTCTCTGCATGCCTACAGCTGCATTTCCAGAGTGACAGGGGCATGGTCTGAGAGGGCAATGGATCCAATGTCTGTTGTACTAAATGGACACGGTGTCCAGAAATACATATATACCCAATTCGTGAGGATGACAAGTGTGGTGGAGAATGAAATGTGTAGTTTTTGTTATTAGGATTCATGTATCTCCTAACCATCTAACAAGTTCAATATCTCAAGGGTATTTTGTAGCACTCTGCTGGATTTTGACTGATTTTTATGAGGGAGGTCTTTGTCTAAAGAGGGGGAGAGATAGTTAAAGTCACCTTCAATTATCATATTTGTACAGTCCATTTTAGGAATTTTACTGAGTAGAAAGGCAAAAAAGTCCTCATCATAGACATTAGAGCATAAACATTTCCTAACAATACTGGTTCTCCATATAGTTCTCCTTTTACTAAAACTTTCTTTGCTTCTGTATCTTTGTAACTATAGCTAAAAATGGCAACAATCTATGAACTAAAATAATTACACCCCCTTTGTTTGTTGAATAATACACAAAATGTACCCATTCCCTGAGATATTTTTTGTGCTCCTACTTATTCAAATGGGTTTTTTGAAGAAATACAATCTGGTCATTTTCCTTTTTAAGATGGTTCAGAGCAGCCTTGGAGCCCTTGAATATTACAAGTACAAAACTTGATATTCAAAATAATGAAACATTGTATCCTTGGCCTTGTAGCAGAATCTGGATATGCTTTTTATCCGAAACCCTGCTTCGACCAAAAACAAAAACAAAAAACACATTAACAATCCAAGCATAAGGCTTGGATAAATCTAACATGGCGAAAACTGAGCCAAGAAAAATAAAAGCACAAAAAACTAGAACCTTTAATCTAGCTATATCAGTACAGCTGAGGGATCAAATGAATCAAATAATGATAAAAAAAAAAACGAGTATCCCATGTCTCTACATCTGGATAATGTCTTAATCGCAATGCCAGCATGTCAACGACTATATAAATAATAATGATACATTATTATCAAATAAACTGAGAAGTGTTCATGTGTACGTATCTATATTAAGATCAACAGAGTATATCTTAATGTTATATAGTGCTCGCTGTCCGTTGTGCTCGTCGTTCACTGTTCATTAGTGTAGGAAGAAGACTATAAAAGGATTATATAATTACCCTGATCACAGGTGGATTGATAGAGGTATTAGGATGGGAGTGTCTTCACGCAATCGTTAATTTCCTTCATCGTGGAAAGGGAGATCGGTTTTCCATTTAGAGGGAGAACCTTTGTCCTGGTAAAATGACACTACCTACATTTTTTTAAAAGAGATCTACAACAGCAGATGGACGGCAAAAAAAGAAAAAACTACTGAAAATTTTGGCCAAGAATGCAAAAGCAGCTCTCCAACTTTTTGGAAACGTCATACATGCTCATGTCAAACTGCATGCGTGCAATATTAACAGAGAAACCGCAAAAGGAGAAACATTTCAGTCATTAAGCCAGTAAGCATGATAAATGTCACAATATAGTTTAGAAAAAGACTGAAAAAGAATAGTTAGTTTGGATAGACTAGAACAAAGTAGATGTATTAAGTCATAATGCTCAGCAGGACGTTTAGAGAGCAGCAAGCAACACATATCAGCACAAAAGAGCTATAAAAAGAGTAGTCCCAGATTCTTCCATCCCATGACAACTTCAGCTTTTATCTGCTAAAGGAGGTTCTAGAAGCTGTGTAATATGTGCTGTACTAGGCCTTAACACTCCGTTTCTTTAATTGGATTTTGCTTTGCTTAATAGATGATGACACAGTATAACTTGTGATGGATTCATGTTTGTTTGAAGTTGTTCTGACCTGAATTTCAGACATGAAATGATGAATGAAATATCACAGTAGGGACACTGTAGGAACAGACATAAATCAGATAATTCCTTATTATGTTAGTTTATTCCTCATAAAGTTAAGCTTGCTCTTCACCTCGGATATGTTTATGTTTGTGCATTTAGCAGGCCCTTTATCCAAAGCAACTTACAAAGTAGGGGCCCACTGAGAGTTGAACTGGGGAGCTCTTGATCTACCACTGAGCTGACTGATAACATTGATATAACATTATGATTATGAACATTAGATTTGTTATGTCAAAATATGTTTCTGGTTGTATTGTAATTAATTAATTCAGTCATGTTGGTGGTCAATCTTGAATTTGACTTGCTATTTGCAGAGAGGACCCCCCTAGCAGGCTCACTAAAATGGGTGCCATGCCGACGCCATTTAGAGTTTCAGACAGAGCAGAAGAATCGCCACAGGCCGACAGGAATGAGCGTCGGTCAGAGACACCGCCAGGTAAATGCGCTTCTGCGACTAACAAAAAAAAAAAAAGAATAAATAAACTGCAGGAAAAACACCATTTTGTATGAGTTACAACTTTAAAATGACCTGTTCTGTTTGCTCTATTTCAGCTGTTTCCGCACCACAGAAGGTCCATGCTCCTCCTAAGACGTCACTAAAGCCAAGCCTAGAGGACCAGGAAGTGTACGGGTGGGTGTTCATAAATAACGGAAGCGTTCAGTCACGCTCGCACAGCAGAGGATTATCCATCACTGTATTCTGCTTCCTTGTTTTGTTTTTTTTACCTCTAACTCGACAATGAACTGTAATCCAGACCCAACACAGTCATGGTGCGTTTCAAGAAAGGCGACAGTGTGGGTCTCAGGCTGGCGGGAGGGAACGATGTCGGCATCTTCATCGCTGGTGTTCAGGAGGACAGCGCGGCCGAGCAAGAGGGCCTCCAGACAGGAGATCAGATTGTGAAGGTGCCCGCACAACCAACCAGAGAACATGTTTTATCTGCAGCTAATGTCTGCCCGATGTCTACATAAGGTGGCCTTGTTTTTCTCGTTTGTAACAAACAAAATGTATTTCCAGGTGAACAACGTGGATTTCAGAGGCATGGTGCGTGAAGACGCTGTCCTTTACCTCCTGGAAATCCCAAAAGGAGAGGATGTGACCATACTTTCTCAAAGCAAACCAGAAGGTGAAGAAGTATATAAGTATTGAGTGCTAAAACAACATTCACAGCAGCAACTTTGACCTAAAACGTCATTTTAATCGGTCTTTGACATTAATCTTTCAGTCTTTGTTCTGTTTCAGTCTACAAAGACATTTTAAATTCTGGCAGAGGCGATTCGTTCTTCATCCGAACCCACTTTGAGTATGAGAAGGAGGCCCCACAGAGTCTTCCTTTCTCCAGAGGAGAGATCTTCAAAGTGACCGACACCCTTTACGACGGCAAGCTGGGCCACTGGCTGGCCATACGCACGGACAAAGATAACCAGCTGCTGGAGAAAGGAATCATCCCCAACAAGAGCAGGTAGGGGTGACTAAAGATCAACTAATGTGAGACAGACAGACTTTTTTTAAACAAGCTGGTGCGGTTCCTGATGAGGACAACATAGATAATTAACTCATTGATTGCCAGCCATTTTCAGAACAGAGAGTCCCATACTGCCAGAGTTTTTTGAGCATTTTGACTGATTTTTCAAGAGCCACAGAATAGTTTGTGCTATGACTATGTAAACACCGAACACACCAAAAGAAAGAGTAGACTCTCTTCTTTCATCAGGAAAAAATTTTTGTTTCTACTTTATTCCGTTCTTCCTCGACTTGCGTCTCACCGGCGACCTGTTCTCTCATAGCGAACCGTTACCTTTTTCTTATTTGCCTACAATCTATGCTCATCTCCCATCAAAAGTGACACTGCCACCTAGAGGGTCAATTTGTTAGTACATACTCTGTCTAGAAGCCTGATATTTACGGAAAAGCTTTAGCAGATCGTCCCCCAAGCCACTCTCGTTGAAAAACATAAAAGACGTCTATAGACGTCTTTGCCAGTCAACGGTTGTATTTGAATTGACGTCTATAGACGTCTTTGGCAGCCAATGAGTTAAAAGATTTTTTCAGATTACTTTTCTCTGAGCAGCGGGCTAGATTTCTGTCCACCAAAAATCGTGTCAGGTTTCCATCTCAAAGCGATGCCGACTTACAGCAAAAAAAAAAGTCTCATCACAGAGAAGATAAGTCAGCCTTCTGTCACAGGGCCGAGCAGATGGCAAACGTCCAGAATGCCGCCCGGGCTGCAACAGGCAACGACCGGGGAGACTTCTGGAGGCTGAGGGGTCAGAGAGCAGCCAAGAAGAAGGATTTGCGCAAGAGCCGAGAGGACCTGAGTGCCACTCCAGTTGCCACGAGGTTTCCTGCCTACGAGAGAGTGGCGTTACGCGAAGGTATAATGTAAAATGCTAAAATATCTTCTGTTTATGGTATATAGAGGCATTTATTAATGTTGTTTCGTTCCGTTTAGCCGGTTTCAGAAGACCTGTGGTGATATTTGGGCCCATTTCTGACGCTGTGAACGAAAAACTGGCCAACGACCTTCCAAACGAGTTTGTTATAGCCAGTAAGAGTCCCTGTCGTTTGTCTCTCTCTGCATATTCAGATAGTCGTAGGGTTTTTCCTCGACTTGGTGACCGACTGGGCTTTTTTCCCCCACAGAAACGGAGCCCAAGGATGCCGGAACGGAAAAATCCTCCGGAGTAGTGAGGCTGAACACCATTCGACAGATCATCGAGCAGGTAACGGTTCAGAGGTTCAGCTCATGTCTTTATTTTCTCAGGGTTTATAGTTTTCCATCGCTATGACGGAAATCTGTCAACTCGATTCTCATAAAGTCTCGTGGTCCCACCAGAAAGGCAGAGTGAGAACCGCATATGATATATATCGAGAGCCTTTAAAAATTCCTAGAGAAGTACAGACCATGAATGCAACACTCTGCGTATCCTAGCAATATTCAACCCATAAGGTTGTACGTTTTTGCTGACAGAAGTGGTATTTCTAGTGGTCACCCATAGTATATACATAGAATTGAAAATGAAAACTGTCGACTAAATTCCAAACCAATGTGTTTGATTAGTAATGAGTGTGTCTTGTTCTGAAAGATAACAGCAGCACCACGTCGAGAAACACCGGACTATTTTTTGCAAACTTTCCTTTGATGGACCACATGGTGTTTAAATATTGAGGCAGTGACCCACAGTGATACCTTAAAATAATTTTCATTCAGAGGACTTGCTTTAACCCCTGGGTTCTCCTGCTGCTCCTCCAGGACCGCCATGCCCTGCTGGACGTGACTCCCAAAGCGGTGGACACCTTGAACTATACCCAGTGGTATCCCATTGTCATCTTCCTGAACCCAGACAGCAAACAGGGAGTCAAGACCATGAGGAACCGCCTCTTGCCCGGATCCAACCGGAGCGCGCGCAAGTTGTACGAGCAGTCGGTGAAGCTGAGGAAGACCTGTTCGCACCTGTTCACAGGTTGGTTTTGTGCGAACGTGCACTCTGAAGGCTTAGTTAGAGGGGGCTAACGTTCAGCCTTATCCTGTTTCTGCTCTGCTTGTTTTTCTGTGAACATTTAGCCACCATCGACCTGAACTCTGCTAATGACGCATGGTATGGCAGCGTGAAGGACTCCATCCATGATCAGCAGGACAGAGCGGTTTGGGTGTCCGAGGGCAAGGTGAGCCGGACCGAAAGGAGGATGATGCTTCTGGGTCCCATTTTTAGGGGATTCTGACGCTAGATGAGTTAGCGCTCACCATATTGTACCTTCATCTCAGCTGGACGGTTCAGAGGAGGACCTGGATCTCAACGACGACCGCATGTCTTACCTGTCGGCAATGAGTGCCGACTATCTCAGCATGGACAGCCGCCTGACCAGCGACTACGAGGACACTGCGGACGAAGGCGGAGCTTACACCGACAACGAGCTAGACGAGACGCTGGATGAGCCTCAGCCCGTGTCGGCCATCAGCAGGTCGTCCGAGCCCGTGCTGCCAGACGAGGTGGGTCCTATATACTCAAACTATCCCACATCGAGTTCTCCTGTCTGTGGTGTGACGACTCACCGACCAGCCTCCATCTCTGTGTAGAGGTCCCCCCATGAACCCCGGGCTCGCATGAGGAGCAGAGAGATTAACAGAGAGCCCAGTCCTCCCCCTTCTTTTGTTCCCGAACCCCCAAAGGTGAGAGCCTCCCCCCTCCTTCCCCTTCTCCGTCTGTTAGAGCTACTTTCAGGCAGCACGTAGACAGCTAACTAACGCCATTTTCTTTCCTTTGCTGGCACAGAAAGAGAATAATCTAAAGTTCAAAAGAGGAGCCCTGCTGAAATGATGTTGATATTAGATCTCCGCCCGGTCCAAATACCTGCGTTATGATTTTGATCACTACCTTCGTGTTCCAGGTGCGCGCTCAGACCCGGACCGACTCCACACGGAGCTATGAGTCGCAGTCCAGCAGCACTATCAGCAGCGACGCGGCAGCCGTAAACAAGCCCGCCCCTCCGCCCGTGGCTCTGAAGCCCTCACTCACCCGTCTGAACCAGACCTCAGACGACCGCAGGGAGGGGGAGGAAGAGGAAGACCCCGCCAACAAATCCTTCATGGGAAAGGTCAGAAGTCCAACAGCAGATGTTAGAAATATCCTCCAAAAACTTCACTCTGGCTCCTCCTGCTTTTAAATTCCTCTCTTCTTATATTTCACTCAATAAA
Source organism: Menidia beryllina (assembly GCA_013363375.1). Lineage (NCBI taxonomy): Eukaryota > Metazoa > Chordata > Actinopteri > Atheriniformes > Atherinopsidae > Menidia > Menidia beryllina. The sequence continues at coordinate 587,279 of JABUIW010000107.1, forward strand.
TTACTTCCTTTTTCTTCCTCTTTGTTTTCTCTGTGCCAAATCAGAGAAAGGGCGACCAGGTAACTGTTCTGCCTCTGAATGTTTGCTCTCCTTTTAAAAGCCTCATCATCCCACCATCAGTGCATCCCCACATCCTGAAACACCTACTCTCTATCTTGTGACTCATGCCATATGGATGTGCAGCATTTTTTTCTTTTTTTTTTCATCACGGAGCGTTCATTAACTCTCCTCTCTCTTCCCAGATTAAAGCTTTTGAGAAAATGGACCACCTGGCACGAGCTCAGAGGCTGCTGGAGCTTCAGGAGGCAGAAAACGCTCGGGTCAGTGAAGCCGGCGTTGTTCTCGTCACAGCGAGGAATAAGAAGGCTACAACTTCTCAGACGTAGCCTAGAACTGGTTCAATGTTTACCTGCATGTATGGGTCACAGTTTTTAGGTAGATGGGCCGTGCTGCCATAACAATTCATACCTCTTACTGTTCTTCAGAGTCACAGTCTCTGTGGCGTTTTGTTGTTTTATCTGTACTGCTATTAGTGCTGACATATCTGGGTCTGTTCTTCTCCGTAGCTGGAAATCGCCCAGAAGCACCCAGACATCTACGCCGTCCCTGTAAAACTGCCCAAACCCAACCTCAACCGCCCTCAGCCGATTGGGTGAGAGCATCCGTCTCTTCTTGTGGCCGGGAGCCGTAGATGATGTCACCCACTGTCGTTGTAGCAAAATTTAAACTGCGAGATGCCGCTGTGGCTGTGTGTTACCAGCTCGAGCTCCAGCGCCGAGCCGCAGGCCCCGTCCAGGCAGCCGTACTCGGAGGTGAGGGGACACGAGGACAGCGAGGCCAACTACCGCCGCCAGCTGGCCGACCAGACCAAGAGAGGGTACTACAATCCTCAGAAATACAAAGACACGGAGCTTTAAGCGGCCCGAAAAGCCAACAGAGTCGCCGCAAGGTTCTGCTGCTCTACTGTTACAGTCAGACGGCAGCCGTTTCCACGGTTACAGCTTTAGCTGCTATGGCAAAACCCTCTGAACTTACATTTCCTGGCGATGTGGTTTCAGCTTTCATTTTTATACTATTTTTTCGTTTTTGAACTATTGGTCCAGGAAACACGCGCACTGCTGGCTTCTCACTTTTTTCTTTTTTTCCCCCCATATTCTTCAATTTCCGTATGTACATATTTTGTGTTTTTTTGTTTGTTTTTTTGTTTTTTTTAATACCAACAACCTGTCGTGTGTTACAGTTACAGTCTGGAGAGGCAAACATCTTACTATGAGCAGGGAAGACGAACATTTTTATCCATCACAGGGCCGAAAATCCTAGTAGCAACGTCTGAAATCAGAATATAAAAGTCAACACAGGCAGGCATGAATTGAAGGCACCACACAGTCTGTCGTTCTTATAGAATCATGTCTAAAGCAAACAGGGTGATGCACATGCTCTGTTAGCAGCTGCTCTGATACTAGGCGTTCACTCCTCTGATCACTACCGTCCAGGCTTTGTCTGAGGCATGGCACCCTTCCACATTCCACCTGCGTTCACACTGTGTGAGATGATTGCAGAAGTATGGTCAAGTGCCTTGCGGCTCTCATTTATAATTTGGAATTGAAGAGTTCTGTCGGCAGGACAGTGTTTTTGTAAGCAGGACCAAACTGAGGGTTAAGTGTTTATTTTAACCTCATAATACAACTGTTGTATCATGTAATTCAAAGATAGGAAGGCTATTAAAATAAAATAAATCTTTTAATGTGTTTGGTGATTAAATATTCTTCTATATAATTTAACTTTGCAGCTGTCTAATGATTAGCTCTGCCTGAGCAATAAACAATGTCTCCAGAGCCAGAGGACTGAGATAAGGAGTATAAACGTAAAGTAAAGATGGATTCCTATGCTGCAGCATGGTTTGCTCGTCTTTATTAGCCGCTCGCAACCAGAGACAATCACATTTATACGGCTTATATTTTTCTATCGAGCACACTCTTTAGTTCAGTCTTTGTGTACAGGAGCACCAGGAACATGGTGACAATCATTTTAGTTTCTTTTGAATTGGTTTGTTTGTGATTCTGTGATCTTTTTTTTTTGTGTTTTTAGTTTATGATCCTTGTATTTCACAGCTCACTCTTGGAAAAATAATAAATAAGCCTTTTTGATACTGTCAGCCTGTGTTTTCAGTGTATTTAAACTCCTGGGGAAATGGGGAATTTTGATCATAAGCTACCATCTTCTTATTCATCATCATCTCATTCATCTTTCTGCCTCCAAATGATACCAGTGTACTCTGGGAAATCAATGTTGGTTTATTTGTTTTTGGAATATTGGGAATCAATATTTTTTACTTAATATATTTCCATATGTCCACATGTTAAGGGGAATTAGGACACGATCCCTATCATTTCTGTTAGCTATTCCTATTTCCCTAAAAATAATGCCAGAATAAGAAAAATGCCCCTAAAGATAAAGAACAGTCATTTAATCGTTTATTTGCCCAATTTCTTAAGGCCTTTGAGAAATCTCTGTATCTTGGTTTTGTTAAACTTGTGCAGAGAGATGGAACAACAGGTCCCTTCTCAGCTTTAATTTAACAATTAAGTTAAAAGAAACTGCTTTAATCTGTTTAGCCATATGTTTGGAGATCTTTTCTAAAGATGTGGGGTATCAGGTGAATACATATTTAGGCCTAAATGACAATAAATAATGCTTGGAGTGATTAAACTGTGAGGATCTTTATATGGTTTATGCTGAAAAGTCTTATATTTTTTCTGTAGCAGATGCTTCCAAACCCTGTTTGACTAGATGTTGCCAGTTATGTGAAGTAAAGGCCCGAGCCGTTACACCACAAATAGGAACACTGCTTGCCTGCCAATAACAGGTGAGGGGAAACACTTCCAGGGCTTTAGATTTTCTGATTTGAAGCATTGGTTCAGTTAATCAAAATAAACTAACTTTAGTACTGTAAGTCATCTATAAGGGTGGGTTATCAAGAAGAAATGAGCTTCTGATATTGACGTAATAAACCATTACTACTAAACCATACTTTTAGGGGATTATTGGCCTATTTATTTATTTAAGCATACAAGAGTGAATGAGCAAAGCAAAAGCAAAAAAGGCATATAAGGTTTTGACTTCCCGCCATGGAGGTAAAGCAACCTGTAATGGAATGGTACTGCAATTATGTTAAATCGGATGTTTTCACAAGGCCAAAATAAAGGGATGGGTATTGTTTTCTGTTGGTAGACACTTAAGATGATGAAATATACACTGTCATCCATCTATTATCTGTACTACTTATTCCTAGATGGCAATAGGGGGTGCTGGAGCCTATTCCTGTATCGGGTGAGAGGCAGGTTTCAACTGGACAGGTCCATCACAGGGCTATACACTTTCAAGCACAAACTGAATAAATTCTTCCTTCAGTAGATTTGTCAGTGGCACAAACTGGTAGCTGGTTGCTAAAAGCTGGTAGCTGGTTGCTAGTAGTTGGTAGCTGGTAGGTAGTAGCTAGTAGCTGGTTGCTAGTAACTGGTAGCTGGTTGCTAGTAGCTGGTAAGTAGTTGCTAATAGCTGGTCGCTGGTTGCTAGTAGCTGGTAGCTGGTTGCTAGTAGCTGGTATGGTAGCTGGTTGCTGGTCGCTAGTTGCTAGTAGCTGGTTGCTAGTAGCTGGTTGCTACATAACTGTTTTGAGTATGACTCGACAAAGTCAGGAGTGGATTGGGTCAGAGGGCTTCTTTAGGTCTTCTCATTTAATAGTTGAACACTTTTATTGTTAAACAAAGCAAACCACAATTTACTGCCATTTTTCTGTTTATTCTACAGAATTGTACATGCATTTTCCTTGACCATCACCATTCCTGTTAAAAGTTCTTTATCACTTGGGTGACCCTGGCAATTTATAGGTCCATCATGATGAGAGTACATTCAGGTTTTACAGCTATTTAACCAAAGCTAATATCGACACTGTTAGCAACCTAAATATAAACAAGAAAAGGAAAAAAATAAAAACGTAAATTCTCTTTGGTCGAACATAAAATGCCACATGAACAATCAGCCTACTAGGATAAATTGCCTTTTGCTGTCATACTGGACATAAACATGTTTACATGACAGTCAACTGTACAGATTTAAGGCAAGTCAAGTGATATCAAACCGGGGTGCAGAGAGGAGGGAGAGGGAATCCAAAACAACTTGGAGGCAGTAGGATGGATAGTAGGAAAGACAAACTAAGTGAAGCTATGGAAAGAGTGCAGAGTGAACTTTCAGATGTAGACGGGCTGCTCCTGCGCTGTCAGCAGGCGGTACATGGCAGCGGGCATCGTTTTCATGTGGATCTGGACAAAGAAACGAAGAGAAAAACTAATTAGACTTCCCCCAATTAACTAAAAACCAACCCCTCTAGTTTTTTAAACATCTTACGTTGATCTTTGGAGGTGTATAATCACAACACCTGACTACAAAAGAGTGACATTATAAAAGTAAACTTTTAGACTATTTTGTAGCTTTTGTTCCACCTTTTTGCAGCCATCAAATTGAAGATGATTTTTCATTTGAAAAGTCAACTATCTGTCTTTCAGATATTTGGTAAGAGTGTAATTGTAATTGTATATAAAGTGTTGTTTGTGTGCTTTAGAATGACACTAGATTCTAAAACTGAAATCATACCATACATTTTTCTAAAATAAAATACTATTATCCACCACGTATAAAGCCTAACATTTTTTTTATGTTTTTTTATTTATTTATTTATTTATTTATTTATTTATTTATTTATTTATTTATTTATTTATATTTTATTAGGAAATAATAATAATAATAATTTTTAAAAAATAAATAAATAAAAATAAATAAATAAAGCCTAACTTTACAGCAGAAGATTTAAAGATATGCATAGAAGATGGAGAAAAAAAACAAAAGGACACAGACAAGCAAGAAATACTGATGGGAGTTGTTTTTTTTTTGTAAATGGAAAAACCAAATTCTGTCTGGAGAGTTAAATAAAAACTTGCACCTGCTAGTTATGCATTTGCATGTTTGTATTCTGTTGGTGAGCTTTTTTGGTTGATGCTCCTTTTATATTCAATCCTGACACCCTTACCAGTAATCATTTCATCTGCTATTTGTAGAAATAATCCACAATGTTACTTATACATCTTAAAAACCTTCATCTCTATTTTTGTCCTTCATAGCTTTAATATTAATTATTACATCAGTTCATGCATTTAAAAAGGGGACGGACATTGTTTTTTGTGTAAAGCTCTAAACGATAACGATTAGAAAAATAAGCAGCCTAAGCACATTTCTGTTGTTGCACATTAAAAAAAGGTTTTTCGGCCTTCAAGCTGAGGATGGACAGCTCTCACTTTTAGCAGTAAAATGAAAAACAGTCCAAGGCACTCTAATCAACATAAGTGGAAAATATGAAATGAGTGGGAAGCTAAATAATAAGGATACACACCAAAATAGAGACTGTTCTCTGACACATAACTGTTTCAGTAGAGGTTATGAAAAGCAGAAAAAGTTGCCAAAAAGCCCTCACCTCCCCCATGGCGTTGGAGAGGATCTGAACGATCTTCTCATGAGGAGTCGCCACCACGCTCTGGCTGTTGATCTCGATGATGCGATGACCGACCCGGACGCCCCCTCGCTCGGCGATGCCTCCCCTCATCAGGCTGCAGATCTGCGGTCAGACACATCGGGGGTGAACGGGCAGCCTCCGTCCCTTCAGAGCTACTCAAACGCTGCTCTGTCTGTTGCTGAGAAAGCAGCCCTGGTGGTGATTGATACTGATACTAACTATGCCGTTCTGAACGCTGAAGCCCAGCTGGTATCTGAGGTCCGGCCTGCGAATGAGCACCATGGTTACAGGAGGACACCTGACAATGTTCATCTTGATCCTGGATTGAGACTTAAGACCCTGTGGAAAAGACGGATCTATTTAGCCATCACACCGCTATCAATCCATGCTAAAACCGGAACATTTCTCAAAACCCCGGCTCATCGGCGTACCTTGATGATGCTCTGGCAGGTGCTGAGCGGCAAACCCACCAGACTCGTTCCATTTATGGTCATGATTTGATCCCCGATGTTGAGTCTGCCGGACTTCTCCGCAGGGCCGGCGTGCATCATGCTGGCGATGATGACGGTGGGGAGGATGGAGCCCCAGCCGGACTCCACGATCACCACGCCCAGAATCTCGCCCTTCTGCTTCTCAATGTAAACCTTTGGTAAAAAGACAGGTTCCTGAGGCGAGCAGTACCACTGTCCGGTTTATAGTTAACATTTTCTCTCTAACACAGTAACTCCTAACCAGCTGTTTAAAACCACCGGAAGGCAAAACCAACAGAGCAGAAAAGTTATCTAAATTACCTTGATTTGCTTTCAACATGAGCAACAATTCAATTCAATTTTATTTATATAGCGCCACATCACAACAACAGTTGTCTCACAGCGCTTTCCAAACAGAGCAGGTCAGACCCTACTCTGAAGATAATTACAGAAACCCAACAATTCCCACAACAGTGGCAAAAATGTTAAAACAAACTTTAAAAAAAAGGCAATTCCGTGAATCAAGCATGTTGTTTTTGAATGACAATACATTGGCTGCCCCCTGCTGGTCGACCTACGTCTTTGCAGTTCTCTGACTTGGAGAAATGGATGAGGTCATCGTTGTACATGTCCTGAGTGTTGAGCAGATCGCTGTACTCCCTCTGGCTCAGGTCCTCTGGGTCGATGCCATTGGCCCTGAGGAACTCCTGGTAGGCCACGCTGAAGGACTGCCCAATGGACTGTGCGATTAGCTGCGCCTGAGAGCACAGGCGAGGGTTCGCCCACACACACCGAGCACAAACCGCAAATTTAAAAAATGGAGCATTCAACAAAATGCAAACATATCAATGTTTTTCACATGGTGAGATTCTTTTTGGAGATAAAGTACCAGAAAAGAGGCACTGCTTTATCGTGCGAGGTTTTTCATCCCTTTTATTGACTTTGAAAAGTCTCTATAAAACCGTGACAAAAAACTTTCCTCTCACCCTCACTTTTGTGAGAAGGGAGTTTCTGATAGTAGGAAAAGAAGAAAATGGAAAAGGCACTGCCAAAGCTAGATCTTCCCCTTTGTGACGGACCTGATGGCTGCCTTTTCAAATCTCTACCTCTCGCATCGCCGTTCTTGTCGGGAAAAAAAGTCGGCCATGCTCTGGCGCACCTACAGCCGAGTGGCAGCTTAACAAAGCCTGACAACGGTCGCCTTCCCTCCCACAGAGCTGACCGGCACATTGTTAGTCATCCTTCGGTGCTCGCTGGGCCGACGTTTTCATCAGCGAGACAACAGCCGACAAATCACTGAACCCAGTTGAGTGGATGGATTCAAAGTTTTAGATGCTAAATCAAACTATGAAACACTGAAACAAAACTAAAAAAAGCTGAATCAGCTTTGTGACCTGATGATTAGACCTGAGTAATTGAGAAATCTGTCTTCATTTTTATTTAACAAATATTTAAAAGGGGTTCATCCTTGACTTCCTCCACATTTAAAACTGTTTCAGATTATGTCTCTGGATGGAGCTGAATGAAAATGCTTTTACTTTACAAACATGAGCCCATAAGGTTACAATAATCATAGGGTTATGCCTCCTGAAGGGCCTAAAGAACATACACTTCTATGAGTTAGTTCCATCCTTGGCTTTTATACGAGATTGTTTTCACTTTCTTTACAGATTTGCAGAATACTGGGACCTAGAAATGTTCAAAGACCAAACATCAGTTTAAAACAGGAAGATTAATCAGAATTATTGATAATTTTGTCTCAAATTTGTCAGCCTTCTTTCTTTTCATACCCAATGCTAACACACTCGCCTGTCACCATTTTGTGTAACAGATATAAGCTTTACTGTCCCACTTTTATTTGGGAATCTGTGGATTATAACATTTATTTCATAATACATGAGGAATTAAGTAAATGTGAGATCCCCACAACTATTCTATATGAAGCCAAATTAAAGCTTTTTAGGGAATTCTTTGCCGTACAACATTTTTTTGTATAGCACACTTTCGTGAATTAGTGACTTCCAAGCAACATATCAGAATCAGAATCAGAATCAGAACCAGAAATACTTTGATAATCCCAGAGGGAAATTATTTAAATCCCAGAGGGAAATTATTTATATCACAACATAAAATTTCAAAATCTTCTGTGGAGTAAGTCTGCTTCCATTAAACGCTTAATGCCGATTCAAGGAAAGTCTCACAAAGTTCAAACTTTATGAGACAATATCATGTGACAAACCAGATTTTATCTGTGAAAGAGGGGGAAAAGGCGAAGGGCAACTCACGTCCTCGGATTCGAAGACATGGCAGATCATTCTGTACAGCCTCCTGTCGTCGTTGGACATGGTGGTTTGCTCAGTTGTGTGATCCAGGTTATCCTGCGCGCTGCGGGACCGGACCATCTTGCCCCTGGCCATAAGAACCACCATGTTCCCTATGTCTGCTATGTAGGATATTGTCCTTAGAGGAAGGTCCATTAATGACTCCTGGTGGACAAAAGGCTACTGTCAATGTGTTTGCAGGTAAATCAATAAGCTGCTACTTCTCATCATACTTCTCATCCTGCTTCTTTCACTTAAACAAGCAAGAAAATGTTAATGATATCAAATTATATTATTTACATACCTGTGTATCTGCATTGAGGACTTTGATCCTCTGTGTGGACATGAACAGGTCAACCTCAGCAGTGGACGCAGCCTCGCCGTCAGCACTCTGCACAGCCAGAGGAAATTGCCAAAAAAAAAAGAAGGAAGCAGAAGAGGCACAGACTAAACGAAGAGTTATCATGGTCAAAAGCCTGCAAATCTACAAACTGTTCATGTGTGGTTAATCTGTTGACCTAATTTTCCTCTGGCAATGTCTACGGAGCGTGGATTTCTGAAAGAAAAAACAAACCTCACCTTTTTCCTGTTCTTTGCCTGCTGTTGAGCAGCCTGTAGGGACCAGAAAACAGAACGTTTTCTCAGAAAAAGGACAAATCAAGGCGTCAATTTGAGACGCAGCTTTTAGGGCGGACAGACAAAAACCCAGGGACCTCTCATTCGCTGTGGACTGTCTCCGTTCCAAATGCCAAATAAAGGGACAATAGAATCTCAAAGGTGAAAATATGTGTGCGTGTGGGAAGACTGTGAGGCTGCTGTCAATCACATTTGACAGTAGCAGGAAGCCAGAGGCCTTTGCAGCACACACTATCACAAGTTTCCTCTTCATCAATGTGACACTGGCCACCCTGAAGACGAGGGAAGAGGGGGGCTCATGTGTTTTCGGCTGACGCCTCGTCACAGCTCAGGGTCGCAAGATGTCGGGTTGTTGGACCATCTGCATTTTTTATCACACCACTTCCGAGATTTGAACTTTTTCTGATGTGATTAAATGGAACGAGCTTTGATTGAATGTCTGCCAGAGAGCTGCTGCCAGAGATTTACAGAATTTGGTTGATCCAATCAGTATTTAGGATACTTCTCATGTTTTATAGCCCACGTCTCTGAGGATTTTTACTTCCTTCACACACTGCTCCATAAAGACAACCGGTTTGGGTTTGCTCTCCACAAAGAAGATCAAATAATACCTAAAATGATTCCTTTGACAAGAGTTTAAAAATTGGCTCGACCAAGAGGTTGGCTTTACAAAGGGTCCAGTTAGAAATAACAACCTTCTCAAATGTCAAGTTAGAGATAGCAACCATCTCAAATGCCATTAAATGCCATTCTAATTCAAATGGTTCTATAAGAAGGTTTTTGTTTTTAAAAAGTTTTGCCATGAGGTGATATGATAAAAATATCACCTATGGTATTAGAGGGTTCAATATGTCGGTTTCCTCATACAGAACGACTTGAAACACTATTATAAATTAATGTTTCATTCTGATAAAAGTCTCTAACAAACCTGATATTTAATAATCTAATGATTTTTTTCCCATATATTTAGGTTAACATTAATTCAATTCAATTCAATTCAATTCAATTCAGTTTTATTTATATAGCGCCACATCACAACAACAGTCATCTCACAGCGCTTTCCAAACAGAGCAGGTCAGACCCTACTGAATTGATTACAGAAACCCAACAATTCCCACCAAGAGCAAGCACTAGGCGACACTGGCGAGGAAAAACTTCCTTTTAACAGGCAGAAACCTCGAGCAGAACCATGGCTCAGGGTGGGCGGCCATCTGCCTCGGCCGGTTGGGGGTGAGGGAAAGAGAGGGCAAGAGAGAGAGATTACTCATTACTCATTCTAGCTTTAGGATTGAGCACTTCAGCTATGTAAACATTGTAAAAATGACTTTTAAATGCACAGCCAAGAACCCGAAAACATACTCCTTCAGGCATTTGTGGTTACAGATGGTTCTGACTGACTTGGAATAGGTGACGTTTTGGTTAAAAAACTAACTGTGATTGACTAAAAATAATGTGTGTGGCGTGGCCTCTGCTCCTCCAGGAAGCACACCTCTTAGATCAGTTTCTCTCCAGCTGCGCCAGCTGTGCATCACAGCGTCATCCTGCTCTGGAGTCTGACGCCTGACCGGTGGTGGATGTCAGCATGTGCCTCTGTTCCAGGCCTGTCATTCTCAGTGCTTTCATGCGGCGGTGTGATGATCATCATCTGCTATGCTGTTTGTCTGAGTCATCCGCTTTGACATACCTGCCGTGTAATATGCTTTCATCCATTATTATATTCATAATTGCCTCTCCATCTTTTACTTTCCAAAACACAGTGTTTCATTTACTGCAATTTTGGAAACACTTTCTAAAGCAGATTTTTGTTAACTCGATGCATAAATTGACTTAACAATTTAATACCACATTTCGAGTTCCATTGGCTCTAAAACCATAAATCAGCTCATACTCTGACATACTCTCTACATTTGGATAGTTAGATGAGTCAACAGAGATGTTTTGTGTGTGGGTGTGTCTATCTACAGGATCACTGCCCAAAAAATCTCCAACACATTTTCATTGGTATTCTCCATTTTATCCATTAGAATGAAAGCTAAAAGCATCTCCGCTCTCGCGTGATGCACATTCAGCTGCATAGACTGTAACCAGAGGAGAAAGCCCGGTCCCGAGTCTCGCGCAGCTGTTCGTGTAACATGCTCAGAAGCTGGGCGGAAAGTCGCTGTATGCACTCTGCATCATGAGTGGTGAACCGTAGATGATGTGTTGAGCACAAAAGAGAGAGATTTCCTCCTCAGGCTCTGTCGACCGCTGTCTAAGAGTGTTGGACTTGAAAAGACCAATATGAGGTGAACCTTTGTGACATGGCTGGATAATGGGCCTTAAAACCTAAAAGTAATTGAAAAAAAAAGGAGATGTGATGTCCGTGTTCCTTGGTGTTTGTCTTAATTCGTTAGATGTAGACCTGTATGATGCATTTGAATTAAGTTTAAGCTTTAGATTTAAAGACACCATAGAACATGTTCTTGTATGTAAAAACGGATGTACACTCTCTTTTAATTTATGTATTAGGATATTTAAAAAATCTAAGTCTAACCAGGTCTTAACATGAAAGATATATCATTTTAAACATATAGATATAACATTTTATACTCTGTTATTTATTTAACAAAAACAAAATATTCAATAAATGTTCACATTGTTGTCGTTCAGGTACTACTTCTTCTCATTTTTGGTACCTGCTAAGAAAAAGGTGAGGGGAACTTGGGACTGCCATGTAAAACCTGACCACTGCCAGCCCAAAATTCTGTGAATTCAGAATAAAGTAACGCACTGTATGTGGTTTTCTCTCACCCGTACTCTGCTCATGGCCTCGTGGGCCTGCTGCATGCGAGCGCTCTTGGTGGGCGTCCTCTCCGACAGCAGGTGAGTACAGCCCAGGTAGGTGGCAGCAAAGATGATGCCGTCAATAAGGTCCTCGGGTTCGCACGGTCCCGGGACTGCACGACACAGAAGTGGCTGTTAGTCACACTGACACATTCACCTACTTCAAACATATATTTGGGATTGAAGATATAATTCGATGCAACTACACTACATCAGAAACTTCTAAAATATTTGTTTGACATTGCGTCACATGAAGCCTTGTGTGGAAAAACAAAAAAAAAAGAGGCTTTAAATGTAAGCAGTGATTTGTATTCTTTTCTTTGTTTAGATGGAAAGAACAACAATGAAACCATGATTTTCAAATGGAATTTCACTCACCGTCTACAAATGTGGGAAAGGGAGGAAGAGCTCTGCGAATCTGAGAAGTTGAAAATAAAGACAAAACCAAAAAAAAAAAAAGTTCTTATTATTTGCGCTTATGCACTGTGGTACTCTGAACTCATTTCAATTCAGCAGGATTATAAATTGTACACACAACCCCTTTTCTTTTCACAGCATTTGTTACTCTGGATTTTTTCGTTGACAATAACACACAAAAATGTGCTGCTGTGTCAATCAACATGCTGATAACGATATACGTTTAGACTCTCACCTCCTGGACAGACGGTTTCTGGAGGGGGGACTCTGACTGCGCTTGCGTCTGAGACTGTGGACTCTGCTGTTCCTGCTGACGTTGGCACGGTTGGTGCTGATTCGGGGCCGTGGGGTCATACGTCTGTGGCTGTGCGTATGTCTGTGGGGTCCTGGCAGCATCCCTTTCATGGGAGTAGTGGCCTTGGTGGTGGTGATGGTTGTGATGGAGCTGCTGCTGCTGCTGTTGATAATGCTGTGGTTTAGGGGACCGAGATTCGGTTCTTTGAGGGCTGACGATTTCCCGAAACGGGTGCGAGGCGTAGTGAGATGGAGACTCCAAAGCCGACAGAGAGGGGGAGTGAGGAGAAGACTGCTAGAAGAAACAAAAGCCGAGGAAAATCAAATTTCAAGCGATAAAATGAGAACCAAGGATGGAAATGTTATGAGAAAGCTCTATCAATTTTGCATTCAGTTCATGTTTGATCAATTCTATTTCCAAATTCCAAAATGAACTGACAACAGAAGCATAAAAATGCGAGAAACAATCCAAATCATTCTACTAAGAGCAATTTATAAGATAAGTCATACTAACATGGCCGGTAGTGGCTTGCGTTGGGTACGTATCCTCTGTTGGGCTGATCTCCTGTCTCATCACCCAGATGGGCTCCACAGGCTCGTCAGGTGTGTAGGGCGAGCGCACTGTCTTAGTTTTGACTCCCTCGATTGCCTCCCTAATGTCTTTAATCGCCAAGCTGATGGCATCTCCAGAGCTCTTTGTCGCTTCTGCCAAGAGACCCACCGCATTCCGATCACCGTGGGGCTCATTCAACATATTATGCCTGGAAGACGGACTCTTGGCTTGGGTCTGTGGTTGTTGAGATGCCTGCCTCCCACTTTTTGTGAGAGGGCTTTTATCTGCACCTTCCCCTTCTCCATCAGACTTTCCGTTGTAATGGTGCAAGCGGCAGCCAACAGAGCGATCCAGAGGGGAATGGCAGGTGCCACGTTCTCTTGCTTGCCTCGGGGCATGATGGGAGCCTTCAACGGTTGAGGATGGAGCCCCTTTTTGCACGTGGATGGTCGTAGGCTCTTGGCTAGACTCTTGCTGGGCCTTGTTAGGCTCACCCCTCCGACCTGGTTGCCAACGGGGTTCCTTGTTCGGCTCTGGGTAGGAGGTCTTCAGGGGCTTGGGAAAAGAGTCTGGGTGGGATTTTGGTTCGGAGTACGATTCGTGGACCGGCTCTGCGTAAGATTTCTGGTGGGATTCCGAGTAAAAGTCTGCATAGTGTTTTGGATAGGATTCAGAACAAGAGGTTGAATGAGACAGCGAGCAGGACTCGGAGCAATCTTCCTCCTCCTCTTCAGGTAAGGGTTCGTTGTCCGGAGGAGAACTTCCACCAATGTCCTCACTGAAGTGGTCCAGTTGGGGGAAAGGGGGAACATCAGGGGAGGAAGGAGGAGTTGGTGAATGGAGCGGTGGTGGGCTGTGCAGATGTCCGTCCATACTGAGTGAGGCGGCACTCTCGGTGTCAGAGCACAGATCTGTTATTTCACTTCCCTGTACAGCAGGATCCTCCTCTGCATTGTCCATCACATCTTCCTGAGGCTCCTCCCCCCTTTCAGCTTGTTCTTCGGCTCTTTCATCGTGGCAGTTGCTAGGGGGGCCTGCTGACGGGTGGAAGTCTCCACCATCCGCAACTTGTTGTTCTTCTTCGTTTTCTTTAACTTCCTGTGATTCCTCTTCCTGCTTGGCTTTACACTCATGGAGGTCCTCCTCTGCATCTGGAGGTGCATTCTGAGGGTCAAACTGTGCGTGATGCTCGGCAGAAGTTGGCGAGAGGTTGGTTGGAGTTTGTAGAAGGGAAGTCCTGTCCTGGGATTGTCCAACTATGGGATCGACCGGTACGCTCTGCTGTGCCCCCGCTCCGTCGACATCAACAGCTGAAGAATCTTGGGTCTCTCTGAACTGCTGCCGCTGTCGGTGACCCCTGAGTCTGGGGTTTGGGTCACCATGACGGCGGTATCGGGCGACAGCAGGGCGGGGCTGCTGGATGGGACGTGTTTCACCACCCTGACCCTCACCTCCATCTAACCTTGAGGGCCCCACAGCTGGGACCGCGCCGGGACTCTGAGCCTGGTTCTGTCCTTGTCCCGACAAAGGCCGCCGACGCTGACGATGGTGTCCACGACCCATATGGTGGTGGTGAGGATGGTGATGATGATTATGTTGATTATGATGATGGGATGTCGGTTCTCCATCCTGGTTGAGTACCTGGCACGGCCTCCAGGACCGACGCACTCCAGTGGTCCCATTGGGTTGCCTGCTCCTGGCAGGGGCTGAGGCTGCTGTTAGCTCCTCAACTGCTTCCTCTGTCACATCTTCCTGATACTTGTGGCTCATTGCAGGGGCTTTATTTGACTCCAAATTTCAGAACATGCTCATCTCTCGAAGAACCCACTCATAACTCGACCTGGGAGAGGAAGTGACAGGATACAAACAAGATGTGACATTAAACAGAAATAATGGCATTCATGAGTCAAACTAAGCTATTATTAAGGAATGGTAAATGCTTCAAGCTTTTCAAAGCATATTTGGATAAGTCAAAGTATGCTTTGATGGGAACCCTCCAACCTGATTTTACATGATTACCAACCAAATTTTCCTGTCCTTTTGATCAACTTTTATATAGTTGATCAGATATTGTTTGAAAAAATAAGTTAGCTGCTATGACCAATTATATGCTTAAATATTAATAATAAATTGTTTTTTAGACATCTAAAAAAATTTATAAAAAATGTATTTGTTTTCTATACCGCATGTTTCTAGTTATCGGAGGGCTGGTCACCAGACCTTCATAGGGCCATACAGAGATGAATGAGACTGACAACCATGCACTAACACACCCAATCCTGTGGGAAATTAAGAATCACAAACCAACCTAACATGCATGTTATTGGACTTTGGGAGAAAGCTGGGTTTGTGAAGAGAACCCCCACATGCAAACTCCACACAGAAAAATCCCATAAGGGAATTTTCTTGCTGTGAGGCACTGATCCAAACCACCACCCCACCAAGCAGCACTTACAAAAATCAACTGATCTTTTCTGACAGTTTATAATGTAAAAGTAAAACTCCGCACATAGTATCATGCCCACTCTGCTTTGTAGTTGCTTCTGTGCTTGTAGTAAACTTCTGCTATCATTTGGCGGCAGTAAAAAATATTTGAAGATATTGTTTGATTAATTAATGTAAAACATGTCAGGATGTTAGAACTTACCCATGTACAAAGCTGAAATATTGGGTGCTGCTGAACTATTTTTTGGCATTGCTAAGCCAGACTGTTGTATAACTCACAAATAGTTTGATAGATTGTATATCATCATATATCTTTTATTTTAAAATGTTGTGTGCTACATTTCGTTATAACATTATTAAAGAAAAAGGAAAAAAAGGGGTATGACACAGGACTCACCATGTCTCTGTACCACTAATACTAACATTTTAAATCCCCTGGGAAGCAGTGCATTTTAATCTGCACCACTTTCATCCGTCCACCAGCAGCTGGCAGATGGCACAAGATGGAAGGGAAAAGGAGGAGGAGCAGCCATGGGGCGGAGCAGAACACCAAGGAGGGAATTCTATATGGTCTCTGATAAGACCTGACAGTGGGGAATAGAAAGGGCAGCATTCTAAATAATAAATGGAGTCTTTGAACAAAAAACAAGTCAATTTTGAAGCTGATTTGATATGACAAGCCTATAAAGGTGTCCATCAGCTACCTCCTATCACAAGGTTAAATGTCTCTGTGGTCAAAAGCAAAAGCACACCAGAATCAACTGTATCCCTAAAGGATACAGTCTCCAGAAATAAACAAATGGCTCAGTGATACCAACAAGGAGAAAACATTTGTGTCTCTCAAAAGTTAGAATAGGCTCACCTCATTAGTTCCTATGATCATAAGATCAACACATTTTCACATGCATGCACAAGATCTTTATCAAAATCTATTCAAATTATTTCCCTCTTGGATTTTGTATTTTAGCTAAACACAAAATGCATTCTGAAGTGACTCCAATTAAATAATCCAGACTGGCGTCCAAACAATACTATGTGATTATTTCAACGTTCCTTCCTGAAAATATGAAGAAAAAACATGGATTCCAACTGCTCTTGAGCTCTAAAACTGATACTTGATATTGAACGTGTACAGTTTTTACTAGGACCACAAGCAACAAGTAACTTCCAGAAGGTTACAGATTTTAACTAAACTTTGAGCTGCTCTTGTTGTATATGTAGTTTTGATTTTAAAATGTAAAGGTGCCATCTTATGGTGAATGCTTATTGATGTCAAGCATTATTTTGTTTGGTTGTTATGTCGTGTTCTCTTTTTTACAAGCAGAATTAGTTTCAACATTTCTCTTTACAAAGTCTTTAAGTCTCTAATTCTCATATCCAAATGTTAAACATATGTCCACTTCGAGAATAAAACACAATGTAATTTTAATGTAAAGATAGATGTGTAAAAATCAAAGTTTCAAAATCCACTTCATGTAACAACACAATACAAAAATATTGCAGAATACTTGCGGATATATTATCATTTGTTTAATAAATCTAAAAAATGTGGGTTTGGATCTTTTGAGGGACCAATTTGGCATAGCACATTCTTGGGAATTATCAGTTCTACCAGAGAATAGAATCGTATTTCTTCTTTTCTTCCCCCATCTCTTCTCAGTATGACTCAATATGACTATTTTGGCCAAACAAGGCAAAATCTGCCCAGGCAACAACAGTTTGAAATGGTTCTATTTTACAACACTATGTCATAAATATTTTCACACTCTCTGAGCGATAGTGAAAAGCAGCACTGTGACACTCTGAATTTTATGTACCGTAACCCTGGTTACGAGCTTCCCGGAAGCAGCCGACATCCTTGGTGCAAAATACTCAAATGTGTTAAGTAAGGAGATAACTACAGCCATTTCATCATTAATAGTGTCAAAAAAGGAATGTGATTCTAAATATATGCATAAAAGAATCATGGTTACTTACAAATTTTGTATCTACTTTTTTTTTATACACGTGTTATTTGGTTGACTGAGAAGTACAGTAGACTAAATATACACAACTGTCAACTCCAAGAGGGAGCCAGTAAGGACAGATGTAGTTTTTTCAAATCTATCCCTATGAATAAGCTTTAACAATAAAAAAGAATATTCTTGCACAAAGACAAGACTGCAAATTATAGTGTCGATCCTATAATTTGAACCCAAACCACTAACATCCCATTGTGGATTGACCCTGATGGGACACAGTACGAGAGTATATGGACTATTAGCCATGATGGCTAATACTCCCCTTATTCCTTGGGTTAACAGAGCAGGGTGATGGTGATTAGGTCACTGGGCGACGTAAGAAGGGGGCAGCGTGGGTCCCAGATGGCCCTGGCAACACACCATGCCCGAAAACAGGGTGGTCAAAGCTGATAGTCGAGCACTGCATTTCCATCTGTTGGGGGGCAGTGAAAGCTCCTCTCTGGAGGATTTATGAGTCCATTAACTTACTGATCTTACACTCTCAAACACATCCTAACAACTCATGCGCTCTTAAGACACTTGCAAGTTACTGAATGAAAAAAATCCATTTGATGCAATCAACAGCCCTCAAAGCAAAAAAAAAAAGGAAAAAGTTTATTTTGGTAAAATTTAGTCTTTAAGATGAAGTTCTAAAATAAAACAAACAGTTTTTATCATTTCAAAAGAATGCTCATAATGTAAAAATACAATTAGACTGATGAGACAATTGTTGCTTTGCAATGTTATTTACAAAAGTGCTAGTATTCAATCATCATTGATTTTTTTTTTTAATGCTAACTGACGCCAAGACTCATAAACAATGAGCTTTAAAATTGATTCTGGGCATTATGTAGTCTGAGCAGGAACAAGGATCTGTTAAAATGCTGAATATGCTTTATATTATTATTATTTTGAAATCTTATAACTTAAGTATACATTTTACTGTTAAACAATCCTTGGCAACACATCCCATGACTGTTTCTTTTTGTCAGTTCCAGAAACTCAGTGTGTCAAAAGGTGATACTGTGGGGGTTCCCTCTGGATTTATAGAATACTAATGAGGTCAACCTACTCTAATGAGTGTAGGTTGACCTACATAGAGGCTGCTGGTGGCTAGTTAAGGTGTTACTAAATTCCTTAGTTAGCAAGTAATTTCACCCTCTGTTATAGATACAATTTCATGCTAGTCCAATCTCAAACTTGACTACTAGATGTCAGTAAATCTCAATCCTACTTATGGACATTTTTGTCCATTTGGGCAATTATCCCCCTTTATCTCGGACTACTTTTTGCAGTATTAGTTCTATATATTTTGTTCGTATATGCTCTAACAAAATCCATCAATCCATCTTCTTCCGCTTATCTGAGAGGTTTGCCTTTAAGCTTTTTTTTTTTAAGTTTCTCTTTTGAAAAAACTTCCAATTTCAAATTAAGCTTAGTAACACCACAACAGAATGCTGTGAAATAAAATACCTTCTTGAGTCATCCAGGACAGAAATGTCCACATTCATGAAATTGTACAAAAACTTAACATATTAATATTTTTCCTGCTTTTTTTCTGAATAAATCTCTTTAACTACTTCTGCCCTGCTCAAAACTACCATTCAAAACATTTTAAGAGTTTAACTCTTTAACCCCAAAGGGCCAGTTTAAAGCCTACAAAGCTCAATAACCCAAGCACAAAAACACATCTAATTATGAGCATCTAGTCCATAGGTCGACAATGTGAGAAGTGGCTGCTGATAGTGATAAAAAGGATACATCTGAACTAACATCACATGATGGTTGATCATATTGTTAAAGCCACAAGTTAAAAAAACTGGGGTTCGAAATTCTGCAATAAACGTTGGCCTTAAATGATTCAAGAGGGTAGTAAACCTTTAATTGGATGGTACACAAAAACATGCAAAAAAGTCCAAATATGACTAATTTTTGGCCCGTCCACAACACTATCTTTTAAAAAATCATTCAATCAGAAGCAAAATTACAGAGTTATGATATTTAAAGTTTTGTTTTGTGTTTTTTTTTGGAACAAGAGATTTGTGCAGAAAAAAAGCAGAAAATGACTAATTTGTAAAGTCTTTACACTATAGTGTTTTTGTGGAAGTGTGGATTTTTGTTCTTAATGGCTCTTCCTGATAGCAAATTAAACTGAAAAAGAATCAATTCATAATATAACCACATAACAATGTAAGGACACATTTTTGTAAATGATTTAAATTCCACATTTAATCATAAAATAAAATCCCTTCGTCCTTGCAGCCAAATTTGAACCAATAAAGATAATACAGTTGTATAATAAGTCAAATATTGCATTAGGAGTACTAAACCAAAATTGTCCATGATTAATTCCAATCAAAACAAAACCTCAGCTTCAAGTTGCATTACTGTAGATTGAGATATTCCAAATTGCTTTGGTCTTTTGGCTCTGGCTTGGCAAAAAAACACAATTGGTGGTCATTTATCACCGGTAGCGCTTGCGTTCATTTAGAAAAGATTGCACACCTCCAGTTTGTCAGTGCTTCAGAGTATGATTCATCCACCGAGTCTCTGCAAACACACGCCACATGGTGACACTCTATCACTCGGCAGGCATATGGTCCATGTAGGCACGCATCAATTATCACGTTCCGTGCGTCGTGCACAGGGATGACAGATAGAAGGATGGGAGCAGAACTGGCCAGTGCTTATTTTTGCAGCTTTATCTTGCTTCTTAAACGTCCCTCCCATAACCTTCGACGGCTTTAACACATCCAAAAAAAAGAATATTCATAAATAAACGGCTTCCCTTGAGATCCAGGTCATTAAAATGCGCTTACCGTGCGTGGCACGATTCCTATCTGCGATGAGTGTTTCGGATAACCTGTGATGCGTATTTCCTGCCAATTGCATATAGGCTACGCGTCCTGTACTGTGTCCAGAGTGGGAATGTTTGATATTTAATCTAAAAGGGATAGGGAGAGAGGCGAGGTGGGGGTGGAAAGAGAAGGGGGGGGTTCCAAATGTACAAGCTGTCACCTGTCTTCAAGACTCCCTCTCCCTTATCCGTAAAACTCCGCAGGTGCAGGATCCGCCATCAATGAAACGACCCAAAGCTTATTCTGGTACCACCACCCTGAACCTGGACCAGGCAACAACAAAAAAAACAAAAAAAAGACAAATATCCCCCTCCTATTACCGATTGTCCGTGCTGTGGACATGCCAATTCCCTCCTTTACCTGCATGTCAGAGAAGGACAGGCCCAGCTCCGGCCGCCGTCGCACGCATTGACCCTGAATCCGTGCGCGCTCCCGCCGGGCTCGGCTCGGCTCGGCTCGGCTCTGCTCAGCGCCCTCCAGACGGGATTAACGCGCAACGCTCAGCCCCTCCTTCCCGCTCCGTGACATCAGAGCGGGATTAGCTGGACACAAAGCGCCTTTATAAAACACTGCTGAGAGCGTTCGTGCAGACCGTGAATACACCAGCAGCCCCTTATCCCTCCTCCTGCTCCATCACCGGCAGAGTGCTGCAACGCACGCTCCCGCGCGCACACCAAGGGGTCGCTGTTTTCCGCCCGCGGATCCTTCAGGTTATTCACTACATGCAGAGCCACCACACGGGTAAAGACATCAGCCTGCCTCCATTTAGCCAATTCCCCCAAAA
>JABUIW010000107.1:608455-624688 GCA_013363375.1 Menidia beryllina
AATTACAGAAACCCAACAATTCCCACCATGAGCAAGCACTAGGCGACACAGGGAAGGAAAAACTTCCTTTTAACAGGCAGAAACCTCGAGCAGAACCATGGCTCAGGGTGGGCGGCCATCTGCCTCGGCCGGTTGGGGGTGAGGGAAAGAGAGGGCAAGAGAGAGGCAGCCAACACAGCAACACGTAGACTAGATGAAAAATGCCAATGATATTAATACTAATGATAATGGTAGAAGTTATGACAGCAATAACACTATGCAGAGTACTATGTCAGTTATTGGAATAAAATCATCTTATTACCGGAGACAAATTCTTTAACTCAAGCTCCATCACTAATCCTGAATGCAAAGCATCCGGATACTGTTTCAAAAAGGAAATAAATCACTCCAGATGCCATATAAATACATATTAAAAGAAACCTGGCTTTAACCCTCCAACTATAGCTACTGTAGGCTATCTATAACAAAATTAAAGAGACACATTTGGCATTCTCTATAGAATTGAACCTGTAGCAAATGTAGTGAACTTGATACAATACATAAACCTTTTTTTAAATGTGAGATCTTTCACAAATTCTGGGAACACCTTAAGTCACATTTCTCTATTCTTGTATGTTTAAAGACATAAAGGCTATTTCAGACCCACTGAAACAGTTTACAAGATGGTATAAACTTTATTACATCGTTTTTTGATATTTGTTATTTATTCAACATGTATCTATTTATTTGACTTATAATTCAGTATTTGTATTTCTTTCTAACAAAATATTGTATAGTTTATTGACATAACTTTTTTTATCATCTAACCCACTTGTTTACCTTTTTTCTTTTGCTAAAATATAGTTTTTCCCATTTATTTGTAACCTATTGAACTTTAATAAAGTTCAGAGAAAAAAGTTTCAGTTTAGCTATCAGCAGCATCCGTTCAGCTAACTCAAACCTCCCAAAAATAAAGTCTTTTTATAGGTACAATGTAATTAAATATGTTTTTTTTGTTATTTAAAGGTTTTGCCAGCATCTCTGGGGTGTTGCTGGTACTTTTGGTATACCAGTTTAACCCTGTTTTGATGCCACCTGAAATCCAACAGAGAGGATTAACGAAGTCTGCCTCTACACTGTTGAGCATTCCCATCTACGTCACGCTACCTTCCCTTTCTGCAAGAGCAACCGTTACCGTGACAACAGCATGTTATGTGGGGTAGGGATGGCGTGGTGTAACCATGGATCAATCTGTTTTTACCGTCTCACTCGCCTTCCATCCCACACAGGCAGCCAGCACAGCTTGCCCAAACACACGAAATGTGAACCTCAAGGTTAATTTTTGACTGAAACCAGTCAAGAAAAAGCTCCAAAACATGAAAAGCAATAAACAAAGTAAAAGAAATGTCAGTAATGACAGCCCGATGCAGCCTATATTTCATTTCAGGTCACTACTGGTCTATTTTCAGAGAGTACATCAATAATTTTGTATGCCTCTCTCTGCATACATGCATGAATGTATAGTAAATGTGTTAGACAGCACAGAGCATATCCAGTGTTGGAATTAACATACATTAAAGTTTTATCATGGTCCATTACTGGGTTGTTTCATATCATCTTGGTGGCTTTGATTCAAGACTTTGCCGTCTTCGTGAGAATCAGGATTCAGGTTTATCTTCTCAAAGTCTGTGTTTTCAGTGGATCTGAATGTGGCAGCTTTCAGGATGCTGCTGTTAAAGTAGCTATTTATTTTCAGCTTTTTTACTTTAATAAAGAGGCTTCACACACGATTTTTCCAAGAGGCTTGCGAGAACAGTCATATTCTCAACTTTAATTTGTTTATGGTGAGTTTTCATTTAATTATCTTAACCATGTTTCAGGTCCATTTCTGCACATTATTTTCCAAGAATTGTCTTCTTCTGCATCTATCATGTGAACATTCTATTATATACTTTATTTTCTGTTCGTTACTATTTTACTCAAAATGTATACTTGGCCTTTTGTTTGCCTTTATTTCCATGAAGGTAGCTGTTTTAATCTAAATTTAAATTGATTAAAAGGCACAGACTTGAGGCACCTCTCATCATTTATCCCTGCTAGAGTTGATGGAGAATCCACATTTTAGCTAGTAGACATGAGGCAAGTAATTTTAGATTTAATTAAGTCACTTTATCAAAAAATAAAAACTGAACCAACTGAAAGGTGACAGATGTAAACTGATCATGTGCTAACATGGCAGATAAATGAAGACATATCAGGACAATCACTGGTACGTCGCTTGTTTATGTAGCTTATAGCTTTTCTGTATTGTGTTTAACTACTCAAAATGCTTTTATATTACAAGCCACATTCATCCATTCACATACAATAAACACACTTATAGAGCATGTATAAGTCTATACAGGTATCTAAATGACAGACTGTGTTTTTTTCTTCAATAAAATATAATTACAGATAAATTAAATATAGATGTAATAAATGTGATGCCAAAGATTGCTTCAAAATATGGCAGCTGGAGTCAAATCACTTCCAACATCACTTCCAACTGGGAGACGACTAATCTTCATCTTGAGCCACAACTGTCCCAGACAAAGAAATAAATGATAAAACAGACTAAAAGCATTCATCCATCAATGTCCTATAAACAATTTAAACATCTGAAGTTCATGTGGAACCTATTCCAGCTGTAGGACAGGTCCATCCTACTCCCAATGCAGATGCAAACACCCATGCACACTAACATTTCCATTCAATTAAGGGTCATTAATCAGACTAAAATGAATGGTTTAGGATAGTAGGATTAAATCACAGAAAATGCCATATGAGATTTTTACCACAGACCATCTTCCTGTGAAGCAACATTGCCAACCACTACTCCAAAATGCGACTCCAAGACTCAAACCTAGAACTACAAAACTAAACAGAATACATTAATAAGTGAGCTTTGAGCATTAAATACGTTTTTAAGAGGATATTAACTACAATATAAGCTGGAATAAGTCAAATGATACCAGAAAAAACATGGGATAACCCAATAAAGCCAGAACAGAACATCAAAGTCAAAAGTTTTCAAATTTATCTTTGGACATTGGGTCCTTTTTCCAGTCCTCTTCACTGACAATTTTAAGACAAAACTGCACTTGCATGTATTTTTGTCTATTCATTTGTTAATTAACTCTAACCTTAGAATAATTCAAACACAAAAAAACACCTAACTCAAGGGATGAATCAGTGTTGTGTTACTGTGTGACTGAAAATTTTATGAAGAACAAACAATATAATGCGTCTTCAAACACTTTGTCAGAAGCAGCCTTAAAAAAGAAAAGACACCAAATATTGACTCTCAAGCTTGTTGGAATTGTGCTAAATCTACTTTTTGTTAACACAGATGCTGTATAGGTACATTTAGGTCACTAGTCCATCACAGGGCCACACGGAGACAAACAATAACGCACATTCACACTCACTCCTACGGGTAGTTCAGAGACACTAATTAACCCAATGTGACAAGTATAAAATAGAATATAAAGAGACTTAATTAGTAGTACAATGTTTATTTACAAAAATATAAAATCATCATTATTCGTTGTTCTGAAATCTTAAAAATATAACGTGGCAAAACACTTAATCGATGGGCTGTATTCAAAACAGGACAAGCGCACACTTGACTGACCTGGAGTAGTGCAAAAAATAATAAATATGCAGCTTAGGAAACAAATAAAATCAAAACGGCATGGCCAAACAAAGCCCAAATAAAAACCAAACAAAACATGCAAAGGTGCCCCAAGTCAATTCAATTTGACACGGTCCAAAACTTCTATACAGGCCCAAACAATTAATGTACAGCCTAAATCTTAAAAAAAGGGAAAAAACAGTGGGTGGTGGCTCAGTAGCATCCAGATCATCGCTTTGTTAGCATCCCAAAAAAGAACCAGAGATGTTTAAAGTACTGGAGTAGAGGAGTGGAGTAGAAGTACAAGTACTATGTAAAAAAAAATTACTTGAGTAAAAGTAGAAGTATTCTTTCAACACCATACGTGGAAGTGCGGAAGTACTCAATTTTTTTTGTACTTAAGTATTGCAAGTACAAGTATTTCAAAAATTGCTACTCAAGTATTGAAAGTACAAGTAAAAGTACAAGTACTGTGTATATTAAAGAAAGGCAGTCAAAAATGTAATAGATATTGTTTATATTATTTCAAACGTGTGAAAGGCCATACAGGTGTTTACAAAAACAGAAAACTACATCTGCATTAGCATCAACAACACTTAAATACTATTATTTATTATTCCAGAGTCAGAATCCTGAGCTGAGCCTTTATGCTAGCATGTAGCATACAGCTAGCCAGCTAGGTTAGCTTTAGCTAACGTTATCATACAGCTAGCCAGCTAGGTTAGCTTTAGCTAACGTTAGCTGCTACGTCCTGAGTGAACAGGGAGAACTGAACTAGCGCTTATTTACTAGCTTATATGTCATTGTATTTTTTAATTTACCTTGATATGCTTCTTCAGATTAGATGGGGAATTTTTAAAGCCTATAATTAACAATCTTTCGGGAGGCTTTTTTAAAAAGGCTATGCTTGATCGTTCAAATCGCCAATGAGGAGCCAGCTTCCCAAACCCTGACAGAGCTATCTATCATTACGTTTACATTTCAGTAACGAGTAACGATTCAGCCCGTGGAAAATCGATCGGAGTAGAAGTATTGAAATAATCAAAAATATGTAGTGGAGTAAAAGTAAAAGTAGGGGGAAAAATATCTACTCCAATAAAGTACAGATACTGCATTTTGGTACTTAAGTACAGTACTTAAGTAGTTCTACTTCTCTACTGAACATCTCTGAAAAGAACTCTCCTAGTTGTAGAGGCCAGCAGGTGATAGGACCTTTCCTCAAGTAGGACTGATAACTGTAACTATTACTTTTTGTCTGCACACCAAACACAGATTTGGCTTAATAAACTCAAGTATGATGGCTGCCGGTTACCCTCTGCACCCATGTGGAGTGAAAGGCCCAGATTTGCCTCTCTCTGGCTTTTAAAAGCTATGCTCCGCCCCCCAACTTCCTACTTCCTGGTTCACCCTGTCACACTAACATAAATGTTTCTGGCATGTGGAAGGAAGCTGAAATTCTCGGAAAGATGTTAACTAATCCAGCTGGAGTAGTATAGAAGAAATCATATCTTATAGCGCTGAGACCAACTATGAAGTGATTATTTTTCTTATTATGTGAACCTTATTATGTAAAAGAACAACATCTATACTCTTCTTTTACATAACAGCATCTATTCTGTCGGTTAAAACACGCTTTCAGCAAGTTTGACAATTTCACTAACAACAGTCCGGGCTTAAGCTTTTGCAGCAGAGGCGGTGATTTGGGATGTTCTCAGCAGAAGGGTGGAAGATCCCATGGGACCTAACTTAGAAATCCCCAAGGCTATAAAACACATATTGGGAGGATCATGCAAACAGTGACCTCTATATGCACCGCATCTATCGACATCTAAGGCAGTTATTGAAGTTCTACATTGTGATTTTTTTCACACAGGAAATTAAGTTTATAAGTGATGCATGAAGGATATCTGAGCTGTGTGATCATGCTAAAAGCCTAAGAGAGGCTGTTTTGTTTTTTGCGCTTTTAAGACATGATTTTGGCCATTTTCCTCAAAACTGAGCAGGGGAGTGGAGACTCTTGTGATGGTTGCAGTCAGAGCAGAAAATCAGAGGAGAATTCACCTCTACATCTGCTGCGAAATTGCTCACGGTTCCACGTTGAAATGCTAATGACCAGAGGAGAGAGGAAGGCAGAGTGCTGACTCTGTGCAAGACTTGAGCAGTAAAAGAGAAAAACACACAGGCATATCTGACAGATGGAACACAAATGTTGTTCCTCTGCATAAATACAGCAAAGCCCAGTTTTTATTACATAACATCCCCGTCTCCCCTGCTTCTCAGTTTAATTTCATCCCTCGACTGCATGGACACTAAATTGAATGTGGTCAGGATTAATTCATTCCGTTACAAAGCACAAGTTTTCCATTCAACAGATTTCTTACTGCAAACAGAATAAGCTCCTCCGTTCCTCTTTTTCCGCTCGAGGCCTGTTTTGAATGACACAATTTTTTCCACATGGCTGGTTTGTATTTAACCCTATCCAGACTTGAGGTCACTGTGCCAGGACGAGGTCATAAAATAAAATGTACAGTGACTGGAAACTGCACAAGAACATCTAGGGTGCACTACTATAAAAGAGTAAAGGATGGATTTCATAATTATTTGTATTGTTAAACTTTATTAGGCCTGCTGGCTGCTCAATGCTGTGGTCAGCACAAATGAGTTCTCCAGAGTGTGAGTCAAAAGTCACAGGACACTTTTTTATTTCAAAACAAAAGGTAAAAATTGATTTTCTTGAAACAATTCTGCTTTTATTCGATATTCTAAATGACCACCTTGCCATGAAAGAACCTGCCCATGATCCAATATGGCTACTTTTAGTATGGCAGCTCTTTTCCCCCCACAGCCTAAAGGATTGGCCCATTCAAACACCAATTGCTAGGGTATTCAGATATGTCATTTAGACTCTATCAGAAATATGGTTAATTCAAATCCTCATTTTTTATGTATGATTTGCATTCAGAAGATGAAGGCAAGACGAGGTCGAGAGAAACTGTAACAAAAATAATGTGTGCAAAAATGTTAATGCGCTCCAATAGTTAAAAGGTGTAGTCGCCCTAGGTGCAGTCGTTAACCCTATAATGCCAAATCTATCATATCATCATATTTGATTCATACGGTTTCTGAAGTCTTTGGGATCTGAGACTTTTTTCATCATTCAATGGTAAAAGCTTTGCTCAAACCCCTGTTGTACACATTTAGATATACCTGATAACAGCCAGTAGAAGACTACACCAAAATATATTTTTGACTTATCGTACGCTAATTTGATCCAAATAATTTCAGTTTTTTTTCCTTCATATGTTGTTAAGGGGCCAAAGAAAGACTCTAATATTCTTCCTTATTCTTCTTGGATCACCAACCTCAGTTCTTAGTTTGAAAATCTGAAGAAAAATGCTGGTGTAAAGGTACACAAAATAATCTTTCCTGCAATGGTTGACAACGTTCTGCCTTTTTCACGTCTCCAAATCTTTTCTCCCCCCTTTTCCTATATTGCCTTTGCCTTGCTCCCTCACAAGTTCCAGATCATCTCACCTTCTTCTCTCCTCCTCCTTTTCCTCTCAGCCTGTTCACCGTCTCTGCCTCCTCCTGCTCCTCCTCCCCGTTCTCCCCACAGAGATTGTGCAGTGTGCTGCCAGTCGACGAGCTGGAGAGACACTCAGGCAACACGCGCGAGAGACGTCTTCAAAAGCATCAAGGATTTTAAAAACTTTCCTCAAAGTTCACCTGCTTTTTTATAGCTTTTAAAGAGGAGTGTGAAGACTTTTTTCTTGTTTTTTTCCCAACTATTGAAAATTGCAATGCTCCCATTCTACCTCCTAACTTTTGCTGGTGAGTATTTTCTTAAAGGCTGTGCCAGTGCTGGTGCCTGAGAGCATTTTAATGATTCATACTTACCATTCCCGCTCTGTTATGTCTTTCCTCTCTCCGTTTCTCCTCCCGCCCCTCAAAGCCACCATCCAAGCCCACAACCAGCTGTTGCCAGGCTCATGCAACTTTGAATCCAACACCTGCGGATATACTTCGGATTCAGAGTTTACAAGCTGGACGCTGCAGAAAGACGGTACATATAATGATAGCAAACTGTTCCTTTGTTATTCTGATCGCTGAGTTTAGTTCAGGCTTTTTCTGATGGATGGAAATTGTTTCCAGGCATTAGTTTCCTTTTTTTTCAAAGCAACATTTTAAGTGCTGATTGGGTGTTACTACACACCAACTTTGGTAGAAAAGGAATCCATCCTGCTCTGCATTGATTCAAGCGTCCCTGAACACCTGGAGTCAGTGAAATAACACATTCAGACATTTCCAAAGGGGTCGGCACTGCCTTTTCGTTTAATCTACTGAAAAGTTCCAGGTCAGTGTTTTTGTGCTGCAGAACAGTCGCACTGCACCAAGTAAACAAGGTAGAGCAAAGCAATAAATCAGAGATTTTACTATGCTATTGACTCTATACAAACATGCATGTAAGAAGACACAGCATTAGTGTTTTTAAAGTCAGTGTTCTGTTATTAAAAAAGTCTGTGAGCGGGTCTGTGTGCATCATCTTTGTCAGTTAAACAGTTTTTTCCTTGGTTCTAAAAATAAGGTTACACCCCAAAAAAGGTCTTTAACACAGTGGAATATGAACAAACAGGACTCCTCTGCTCATAAAGACATCATCAGAATGGATAGTTTTGGAATGAGTTGTGATGTTGTATGTTTTTATGGGAATTTCATTAAAGTCTGATATAATGAAATAATGTTATTATCAAAAGTATCCAAATTTCACATCATATTATTCTATCGGTAAACTTATTTTTGGTCTCTATTAACTTAAGATGGAATTTAGATTTTTGACATTTTTGTGTTGAAATTTGTGTGAAGTTTAGTGGCTTTGTTACACTGTTGAGTAATGGATTGAAACGTGTTCCAGTCACAGTTGTGCTCCTATATCAAAACCCAGACCCTAATTAAAATTCTCTCTTTACGATTTTATTTCCGGCCATATTCCTTGCTTATTCTTGTTCCATTATGTCACATCAAATAATTGCTGCTGCTTTGGAAAAGTAACTGCAGTTGGTGCATTATTGGTGTGATAAATTTGCCACTTTTGTTTTCCTTCAATGGAGTTTGCATCAGGGAAGTTAAATGAAAAGGTGTTTAAGCCCTTTTAAAGTGTGTTTTTAACCAAGCGTGACTTAATCAGGAAAGTTTGTTTAATAGGTGTAGATAATCCACGGATAATTAGAGGGAAAAAAAGGAGATAAGAGGCGTTTTTTCTCGAAATTGAAGCGGAAATAAGCTCTCTCCTGGTGTGAGTGTTGTTTAGGATATACTGTATGTAGCCCCCGGGCAGCAGAGCATTCCACAGGGACAAATAATAAATGGCAGACCAGCAAGGGGAGCGCTGAAGCCCCTGAAAAAAGGAAAAGCTGTGGAGGAGGATTTCATGTCGAACCAGTTCAAAGATTTTCACTTTGCAATGAAATCCTGATTTGAGTCTTGCACATAGTCTGATTCAGTTCTGTATTTCATCTCAGGGGTCTCTATTAGTCTCTATTTAGCCCTCGTTTCAAAAGCTGATCAAATTTCCCTAAGTTTTAAAGAAAGTATACAAGTCTAAAGATCCAAGATTTGATCCCTGCTTTCTGAAAACCACGTATCAAAGTGTCCTGTGTCTATCCATCCTTTATATTGTGTTCAGATCATGTTAAAAATTAAACTGTAGTC
Organism: Menidia beryllina; assembly: GCA_013363375.1. Taxonomy (NCBI): domain Eukaryota; kingdom Metazoa; phylum Chordata; class Actinopteri; order Atheriniformes; family Atherinopsidae; genus Menidia; species Menidia beryllina. The sequence goes on from JABUIW010000107.1 coordinate 617,817, forward strand.
ACACTGTAATATCTATCTTTTTGTTTAGGTCATTTCGTTGCGGTGGAAGCAGTCAAAAAGGATGAACTGGATGATAACACAGGTTCAGGTGCCGAACCACAGAGAGAGAACACAGGAGTCCTGCTCAGTCCGGTTCTGGAGTATGAAGAGTGGAGTTGCCTGAGGCTTGTCTACCAGATCACCGAGTCGGGGAGTTTGGAGGTCCTGCAGCGCACCCAGGAAAAGAGCTTTGACAAATTGCTGTGGAGCAATCAGGCACCCTCCGACAGCTGGGTGATCTCAAGCATGGATCTGCAGAACAACAGCGAGCCTTACAGGGTAAAAATGCTTCTCCAATAAGATAAAACCTTTTTTCATCAGGCCAGTTCGAAACAAACAAAGTGACAATAAATAATTCCCACTAAAAGTGAAATGTTTAATGTGAGCTAAAAGGAGAAGACGTTAAGTGTTTGAAATGGAAATGTTTACTCTCTAAGGAGTTTGTTTTTAATGTTACTACAGTGTTTAAGTAGAACCTTTGGCTAGATGGTAGTGTAGTTCACAGAAAAAAACAAAATGATTCATTGGAGCGTGAAAATCATTCACACAAAAAAAAGAAAAGAAAACATAACAAGAAACAAGGAAATTTAGACTTACATTTCTAATATTACCATTAATCGTTCATTTAATACCCTAATCATTATCATTCATGTAATGGGCCTTCCATCTTACCCTCAAAAAATATTCTCTTCTTCTCTACTTCCCTTGGCATTGTGTACCAATCATTGTAAACACATTATGGTAAATATAAATTCTACTAATTTTCTCATGGACCTTTCTACAGAATGTAATAAATTTCTACAATTGAATAAATCGATGCATCTGCAGCAGAAAAAAATCAAAATGTTGCTGAAACGACAGACACAGGTTGACATTAGACATGTAGGCCAAAACACAGCCAGATATGAAGTATGCTGTCATTGTCTAAACACTGCACATGTTTATATTACATGCTGGCGCAGGACTGCCTCCAACAGTACTGCAGCCTGCACAAACCTTTTTAGAGGAGACCGTGATAAAGTAAGTGCCATGTGCTGACATAACAACGAGAAAAAATGCTGTGCCTTTGCATTTTACATTCATCCCAACAATCAAAATTTCATTGTTCTATTGACTAACAAAATATTTGCTTCGTACTACTCGATTGAACAACATTTGGAATTTAATTTAGCAATCTGCTCTTCTATCTAAGAGGTTAAGACACAATTAACCCAGGTTAACATAACTTATCTTAGCATTAACATTGGAAGCATTCCCATTGGTGTATGGATTAGCCAAACTAAAATGACAAACTTAAAAATAAAAAAAACATTTCTTGTTGAAATGTCAATTTTACTGTGCCAAATATTTTAAAAAAGGCTTTTCCATTTACAAATTCATATGTTTCTGTTGTTGAAAGAAGAAAAAAAGTCCTGGAAAATAGCCCAATAACACTAAATGCTCAGCTGCAGATCCTTTAAAAGACAATAAGGCTACTTCTATGTTCTTTCAAAATGTTGATTTCACAAGTTCAGTGATATCTGACACAACTGCTATCCAGTTAATGCTCTTTTTCTACTTTTAACTGGACTGCAGAAATCACAAAGAGCAGGCAAGATAATTTTATCTCTAATAAATCATTCATGTCACTCATCTTCAGAAGTCAAATTAATTATTACTAGTTTTTTTATTTTCAAATAAGCTGCTGACTGGATCTGACAAATATTTAAATCTAGAGATGAATCTTGGCAATGTTCCTTCTATTGATTGCATATTTTTACTTTCCAAGAAGATATAAAAAATGTATTCGTGTCATGCAGAGTAGGACACTTAAAGGCTCACCAAATCCATGAATGATTAATAAATCCATGACAAGGTATTTTGAAGTAAAATAGAATTAAATCTAAACATTTGTTTAGTTTGGCCCAAAGCCTCTCTTCTTGTTTTAGTTTAATCAATTAGATAAAGCCAAGCTGCTGTAATGCTCCTAGATATTTTTCTTCAAGTTTACGTTTTAGTTTCCAACACTTGTCTGTGGTTCAGTCTAAAACTTGTCATTCACTTTTTCCAGCAGCAACTTAAATGTCTTGAGCAAACCTGTTTTTTTTAATAACCATCTCTGCTTTACCCAAAACACATAAAGGCCTGACCTATTTTAACAAGTTTTTTTTTTCCCTCCACAAGGCCTGCTGTTTAGCAGAGCTTTGAACGATACATCAGATCTCTGTTTATGTCAGGTGTTGACCCTTTGGCCTGTGCCGTTATCAGCACTTATGGGGTGTAAACTGAACATGTGTTTTGGATTAGGTCGTCATCGAAGGTAAATCTGGAGCGAGTGTTGGGAGCAGCGTGGCCATCTTTGAGATCCACATTAGCCGCGGATACTGCCTGGGTCGGTGACTTCAAACATGCGATGTATATCACTCACACGTCTTTCCTAAAACAGAAACTCTGCCCATATGATAGGCGATGGAGACCATCTGCTCCGCTATTCTTGTAACTTTCTAAGAACACATCAAAGTTGCAGCACTGCAAAAGTGGTATCTTTGTTGCTGATTTTTCTCAAAATTAACATTGGTGATATACCTATAGAATGTGATTTTGAGGAGCCTCACCTGTGTGGATACACAAACCAATGGAACGCCAACGTAAACTGGTATGTGGGAGGAGGTGTGATCAACTCTCTGAACATCAACATGCCAGATGACCACACATTCCATAACCAGACAGGTGAGTGACATGTATTTATACAAATATATTTTCACCCTCTGAGCAGCTAAACGTACATTTCATTCTGTGACAAGAAATCCATGCAGTGACAACAACTAGAAATTAAGAGGTTCCTGAGCCATGGTTCTGCTCGAGGTTTCTGCCTGTTAAAAGGAAGTTTTTCCTTGCCTGTGTCGCCTAGTGCTTGCTCATGGTGGGAATTGTTGGGTTTCTGTAATTAACTTCAGAGTAGGGTCTGACCTGCTCTGTTTGGAAAGCGCTGTGAGACAACTGTTGTTGTGATGTGGCGCTATATAAATAAAATTGAATTGAATTGAATAGGTTACTTATTTATCTAGTTATTTGTTCAAACATATTCTCTTTTTTTATGCTCTCTGTGGAACCTTTTGTAAAGAGAAATGATCTGTGTGACAGGGACGGCATAATCTGAAATGCGCCCAGACCATTTTCATTTTTGGGATAAACAAACCAAGAGATTACAGTGCAGTAAACATGTAATTGGGCCTGTGTTCAGATCAGATTATAGTCATTTTGAAGCTGTGGAAACAGTTATACGCGTCCAGGTCGCATAAAAAAAAACTAAGGCTTTTCTGTTGAGCTTTGAATGATTGAAAAAAATGCTTACTGGTTATAAGTAAACACAGACACTTTCAACCCAGGGCACTTCATGTATGCGGATTCCGGCTACTCCAAGACTTTCAAAGAGGTGGCGAAACTGGTCTCCCCCATGACAAACGTGCCGATGTCTGGGTGCCTGAGTTTCCAGTACCAGCGCACAGAGGACAAAGGAAACCTGTTCTCTGTTTACACCCGTGACCGCCTGGGCCAGTACCAGGAGTTATGGAGGGCTGGATCAGAGGACCAGAGTGAGTGGTCGGAAGTATTTGGAGAATGGATACCGGTGCAGGTGGACCTCAAAGCGCCATACTCGGTACAGGTCAGTCAATGTTAAAAATCTTTCCCTGAATAATATTTCAGCATACAGGCATTTGCAACAATGGTGGGAAGAAATGCTAAACAATTTCCTAAGATGTGCAATTTAGATCCAGGGATGGTTTCTCAATGTTGCATTAGACAAAAAAAATTAAAACAATAATATTCTGTCAGTTCAAAGCTTTTTACTTTTCAGGATCTACTCAAACAAATCTTCTAGTCTTTATTGGCTCCTTCAGATGAATAAAGTCGCACTTTTTTAAATGTTGCCACTATTTATTGAACCAAAAATAATGAAAATACAGAAGCAGAGTAGAAAAAAATCGACCCCTACAGCTTCCCATGAACACTAGGAATTACGACAACTTCCAGCCAGGTGCGTCTTATCAAATGCTTTAGTCAATTGATCATACTCGTGAGCATCCTCTACAAAAGCAGAAGTGTTCTCAGTTTACATCCCACAAAAAAAAAAGCTTCTGGAACAACTGCAACGGTAATGCAGCAGTGGTGGAAAGCTGATGAGTCGGGTTTGTTTCTGACCACAGAATCTGGGCATCTTGCTTTCGAGCCACAGGGTAAAATGTGAGGCCATCTGTGTGACAGCTTAACTGAAACAAAACAAAAATGACCCAAACCAGCAGCAAATCTAAACCAAAATTTTAGAAAAAAAAATATGTAAGGGTGTACTCATTGAAGTAGTTGGTGCTGCTGAAAGCAGGTATCCTGTGTCACGTCTGGGGGAATGTCTGGTGTGTCGTCATGTCTTGATTACCTATTGTGTACACCTGGGGTTCCCCTCCCTCATGTGTTTAAATAGTTCTCGTTTCCCCTGTCCTGTGCCAGTGTGTTTTCGTCGTTTTGAGTTTTCGTCCTTTTGTCACCCCTGGCCACAAGGTTTGAGTTTTGTCACAGCCATGCCATAGTCTTGTTTACTTTTTTGCCATAGCCATGTTTTTGTCACAGCCTTGTCACAGTTTTGTTCATCTTTATTTTGCACTTTGCCATAGTCTTTTTTTTGTCACAGCCATGCCATGCCATAGTCTTAACTTTTTAGGATTTTGCCATAGTCTTGTTTTGATACTTTGCCACAGTTTTGTTCACTTTATTTGATACTTTGTTCAAAGTTTTGTCGCAGCCATGTTTTGTCACAGCCATGTTTTTTCACAGTCATGTTAATCTTGCTTTGTTACTTTGTCCATAGTTTTCTCACAGCCTTGTTTTGAACTTTGCCCGCATCCACTCCGTTTGAGTGCGTTTTTGTTCAAATAAACCCTTGTTTCTGAATCTCCGCGACTGAGTCCTCCCAAGACCCACCGTCATGACATCCTGATGTATTAGCGCTTATCATAATGTTTTTACTAGTTTCTCAGAATATGAAATGGCAAATAAAGTGAGCAGGTTCAAGTGATGGGTGATGTGACTGGACAAAACATAATTATTGCTGAAAATAACATCCAAAGTTAAATAGTTGGCGTATGTATTTGCCTGATTTTACTGATATGGAGTTTTGTTTATTAGTGCTTGTTTCTGTGCATCCATCTGGGCCTTTAGGTAGTCTTTGAGGCGGCCTTCCGAAGTGCAAGCGGTGGACATCTCGCCCTCGATGACATTTCCTTCTCTCCAGAGTTTTGCAGCACAGATACAGGTTAGCTGGAGATAACCATCGTTCAAAAACAGAAATTACATTTAAAAAAAGACCCACTGAATCCTCGAGTTTCTTTCTTCAGAGCCGACCTTCGACCCGTCAATTGCCAACTGTGACTTCGAGTCCGGTTTCTGCCACTACACCCATGACCAGGTGACGGGGAAATCGTGGAGAAGAGTTTCCGTGAAGCCTAACATATTTAGAAATGGAGACCACACCACAGGTGCAGGTGGGAACACAGCAATGGAGAGAGGATTTTGTGCAAGTTTTGAATCCTAAGTATAGTAGATCACTGAGCTAAAGAGCACTGCAGGACTTCATCCTTCTCCTCCTGAGAGGATTTTAGCATCTTTTGGCTGCTAGTTTAGCTTTAAAAGCAGCCACTTCCTTCTTCATTCCATCACTACACTGGTAGCCGTGGTTAGCATAATTTTTTCATCAAAACGACAGCCAAACAGATGGTTATGGCTACATGTTTGTCCACTGCTTCCTCCGCTCTCTTACAGGCAGTTTAACCCTTCAAAGCCTGATCCAAGATAAAGTAGAAAGAAAATTGTCTTTAACAAAATATGAAAAAATAATCTAAATGATTTTTGAACATTTATGCAATGAGTCAAACCCATTGTCCAGTAGTCTTCTTCCCACTGTTATCAGGTATATCTGAATGTGTACAATGAGGTTTTGAGCTAATTTTCTACCATTAAATGATGCAAGGTGAAAAACTTTTCAGAAACCGTATGTATCAAATATGACACACACGGTATTATAGGGTTAAAAGAAAAAAGTTATATCACTGGAGTCAGATTTCTAAAAAAATAAAAAAAAACATAAGGGAAACTTTATGGAAGACAGTTGTAAACTACAAACAGGTGGGAACGATGATGAGAACATTCATGGCAACCGGAGGAAAAGGGAGATTTGCAACAAAAAAAAAAAAAAAGACTGTCTTCTCCTCCAGGATCTTTTCTGTTGGCTCACTCCCGACTGGGCCCGCGGTCCGGCTACGTAAGCCGCATAATCGGCCCAACTCTGCCCGGGAACATGAAGTACTGCCTGAGATTTTACTTCTCCCTGATGGGTGAGCAGCCTCCCAAAATATGTTAAGATATTCGGTCAAGTGTCCTCTGTGAGTGAGTCGTCCGCCTGAATACTTGTAACTGACTCGCTAATCATAAACATCTCTGGCAATGTCAGGATTCAACCAGACGGAACAGGCTCTGACTGTCTATCTGCTGCAGCAGCAGAGCGGAAGCCAGGAGAAGATTTGGACGCACGCAGAGAGGTCCAGGGGACTCTGGATGGCGGCAGACGCCTCTTTCCAGCCGTCACAGCCTGCCAAGGTGAGAGGGAGGAAGAGGAAATGGAAAATCAACTGAATATTTGTGAAAAAAAGCAAAGAAAAAAGCAAAGAAAATGGAGAAAAAGAAAAGTGGAATAGAGGCAATGCAAGAGATGACATTATAAATAATGGACAGAATGGAGGGAAAAGGGATTCCAGGATTATAAATGCAACAAAATGTGATGGAAGGAGGGAAGAAAATCATCT
>JABUIW010000107.1:626394-668912 GCA_013363375.1 Menidia beryllina
TCTCTGCCAGGATACTACCTCTACATGGAGGCGTCGCCAATGCTGCATGGCCAGAACGCACGTTTACAGTCCCGCCCCCTCAGGGGAGCCAGGGGGCCGCAGTGCCTTCAGTTCTTTTACCACATGTATGGATCGGGCACGGGCCAGCTCCGAGTTCTCATCCATCATGACGGAGAGGAAGTGCTGCTGTGGCAACGGACTGGCGAGCAAAGCATTACCTGGTTGAAGGCCCAAGTGGAGTACAAGTGTAACAGAAAGCATCAGGCAAGAGTGGACTAAAAACCCCTTTCTTGATATTTCTTGATATTGAAAACATGTGCATTTAGATACTTGAGATAAGGATTTAAAATTATAACTAGAAAATTTCTGAAGAAATTTTGGAGGGGGGCCACCCGCTGCCCGTCCGGGAACCCGGGGCAGGTCGGCCAATCGATATTTGGGCTCTCTGTAATGTGGGCTCGCGCCTATGAGAGGGCCTGAGGGAGAGACGCAGTGATGGAGGGACCCGGCTGAGCTCTGGGGCCCGCTGACCGAATACGGATGGGGTGGGCAGGTCGGGGGTCACGTTGGCTGAAAGCTGAGAAAAAGACCTACGCAACGAGGTATGACATGGCCCCGGTCCGGTTCCGACCCGGTTGGGTCCGATAACCAGAACCAGAACCGGGCTCTGACTAAAGCCCTCTAAGCGGGCTTCGCCCGCCTCGAAACAGAAATAACGTATTTCTTAAAAAATCACTGAGAGCGGGCTTCGCCCGCCTTGAACCAGAAGCACAGCTCACATAGCTCTGCAGAGGCCTCTGCTGGTCGCCACGGCGACAGCAGCCAGGCCAAAGTCTCAGCTCCCACACCTGTGACTCATCAGTAAGCCGTAAGCTCTGACACACACAACTGACAGTTTTGATCAAAAGTTGCCTCCGAACGGCTGTACGCTTTTCGAAAACTATATCGCAAAACTGAAAAATTCTTGGACCGTGAGCGGGCCGAGGCTTTCAGGTCTCAGCACGTCTGTTTATTTTTTGCCTGCTCCCAGCGGTTATTTTTTTATGGCAATTTCAAAATGAGGGCCGTTTTGTCTCTGGCGAAAAAAATCTCTCCTTTCTTCCATTCAAATCCTATTAGAGAGGGTCGGGGAAAGTCTGGACTCTGGGCCCGATTGCTGGAAAACCGTGAGGCCGAGGTCAAAAGTGGGCACATCGGCGGAAAGAGGACGCCCGCGGCTACGTTTTGAGGCCATTTTGTCGCCGCTCGGTCCCACGGTTTGGTCGCCAGAGGCCGTAGTTTGACTTTTTTTCCCTGATGGGCCTCATCTTTTTGCTTTTTTTGGGCCCGTTTGTCGGCGGTCCCCATGCATTCCTATGGGAAAACGCTCGCTACTTTTTCGCCGTTTACTTGGAAACGCTTGTATACAAGCACGCATGGCTAGGTGGGTCCGGACGCAAGTGCCAATTTTGGGCCCGATCCGTCGAACCGTGCGGAAGTAGTGGTCCGCGGAAACGGGAGAAGGATAATAAGTGACAGAATAAGTATTTCGAAGAATAGAAGGTGGGCCTTGCCTGCGGCAGTGGCCCCTCTAATAACAGTATCATATCACTTTTTTCCATTCTAAACTGTCTAAATGCTCTTTAAATGGTCTAAATGCTGTGTCACTGTCCCAGATTGTACTTGAAGCTATCAGAGGACCAACAGTAAGGAGTGACATTGCTCTTGATGACATCATTTTGGAAGGAGGCCCTTGCCCAGGTGACTAGCGTACCTCTCTAAGATCCTTCTCTGATGTGCTGCACACCAAAATCAGTCTAGGATTGCTTGCAGATTTCTGATTTTCTTCCGTTTTCCCTTACAGACATGGAGAGCGGGTCCACCTTAGGATCTTCAAATGAGATCGAGTAGGAGTCACATAGCTGCTTATGATCCATGCCACCGCCATCCTCTGACCTTTTTTGCACATTTCAGACTGCTCCAAGTGTCTCTGACTCTGAAATGTCAGTCTGAGCGTGTGGAATAAGCTAATCGTTTTCTTGTAGTTCTGTTTTCATGGGTCAAAACATATTGGATTAATTATAGTCGACGCAACTCTGCCCCTGCAGGGGGATGTTAATTTGAGTTTTACTTCACATTTATATGCATTAGATTAATGCTCATTGCCAAAATAAAGCGAGATTGTTCTTTAACTCCATTTCTCAACGGGTTTTTTTTTCTCCAGAAAAAACTTCCATAGATGTTCAGCATATTTTGTTACAGTTGATTTTGGACAAATATATAAAAGCACAGTAATGAAAAATTCAACACGGCTAAAGTCAGAATTTAGTATACTTCCCCAAAAAAAGTGCAGACAGAAGAGAAAGCAAAACCAATATATTCAGATTTATTTAAAACATACACTGTACATTTCAATGAAAAAACAGAGTCAATGGTTAATTCAGAAAAGTGTCATTTGGTCCCTCAACATGGACACTACAAGATGCATGTCCCGTCATTCAGGTGCTTCATGGACTCCATCTGCTGTGTCATTGCCAGAACTTCGTGAAATCCGGTGCTGAGTCCAGACATGTGTTGGAAGTATGCCTCCTTCTCCACTTGGATCGAAAGATTATTCACCCCAGCATCTTTCAAAATGGCCGTCACCTACCAAAAAGGACACCTAGTCAGTGGTTTGTACAAGAACCTGACATAAAACCTTGTAAGAAAAAGGATGTAAAGGAGTAAAAAAGGATGGCAATATAACAACGAAGAAGAAATAGAAGTAATCAACTCTGAGTCATAACTCTGGATCAATCAGTTTAGACATTTTGACACCGAATGAAAATTATCGCTTCTCTAATTTGCTTCCTAGTTCAGAGGTTTGGGCCTGAATTGTTGCTATAACCAAGTTCTTTTGGTCAGGCCTTCTTTGTGTATGAGGGGTAATCACTTGACTGAGGCACACTAGCACAGGCAACAGCTCCTCAGCAGGGAGATCTGGGTTTGAAAATGTGCTCATGGAGGCATCATTCAGATCTGTGCACCCTTCATATTTGTGTTTAACAACATGCAACATATAAAGAAGAACACATTTAGGCAGAAAAAAGTCCCATTTGTGCACACCTGCTGTATGATCCTCTGCTCCACCACATCTGACATAACCTGGAGGTGGATGGTCCCAGCAATCACACTGGCTGAATGCCTCCAGAAATGAGGGTCTCTGTAGGACAAAACTCCCTCAATCTTCTCAACCTGAAAAACCAGAAAGTCAGTTCAGGAAAACATTTAAGTAGTTTGTCACCCTTTCTTTAGAATATCACTTGATCACCGTATTGGCAACTCCAACTCCAATTTGAGATGAATGGAAAGTACTTAAAATTTGTACAAGCCATTCTGTTTAATCTAATACAACCTGGAATCTGCACCGTCCAAGGTTAATGTAATTTCTGACAGAATTAAATACACATTTCTGTCTGAGATTAAACATGAAGCATAACAGGGTATCAAATGTATTATCACCAATATTGTGATTGTAACATTTCAGGACTGATAACGTGCTCATTCATTTAATTTACGAGAAAAATTTGGCTCACCATCCTCCATCCTGAACTGCCCCAGGCATGAAAGCAATATGGAAGATCTTTAACTGCTCACCTTTTCCAGCGCTCCGTTCAGGTCCTTCTCCAGTTCCGGGGGGGGTTCGAAGAAGGAGAACCTCACAGGCATCCTTAAGCAGGGGGATGACACTCAGGAAAATGAGCGTGGCGATGAAGAGCGAACATATAGGGTCGGCGATCAGCCAACCGAACTGACGGATGAGGATGGTGGAGATTATCACACCCACGCTGCCCAGAGTGTCTGCCAGGACGTGAAGGAATACACCTGGAGGAGGAGATGGTCATGAGCATTTTCTTCTTTTTTTTTTTAGCCCGATTCCTTACTGACACCCGCAGACATGACCACATCACACCTGTCCTCCACTCCCTACACTGGCTCCCGGTGCAGTACAGGATTCAATTCAAAATATTCTTGTTTGTCTTTCGAGCAGTTAATGGCCTCGCGCCTCTGTATATAAGTGAAATTCTGAGGTTTCACCAGCCCGGCAGATCACTTCGGTCTGCTGGTCAACATCTGCTGGAGGTCCCACGGTCCAGGTGCAAACAGTGGGGTGACCGTTCTTTAGCAGTGGCAGGACTCTCTGCCCACTGAGTTACGTTCATTTACTGACCTGCCACTGCTCAAAGCTCAACTTAAAACGTATTTGTTCAGGATGGCTTTTTGCATGTAAAATCTCTATATACTGGGTTCTGTCACCAAGGTGTTTGTCTTTGTATATTTCGATAGTTTGATCTGTTTTTATTCTGTAAAGCACTTTGGTCAGCTCCGGTTGTTGTAAAGTGCTATATAAATAAACATTGATTGATTGATTGATTGATCCTTTCACCCAGGCATACACACATACACACGTGTTAGAAAATGACAGGCGCACACACACACGCACACACACCTCTCATGTTGGCGTTCATGCCTCGGCTCCCTGAGCTGCCGTGGGAGTGGCCGTGGCCTCCGTGAGAGTGCCCGTGTCCGCCGTGAGAGTGGCCGTGCCCGCCGTGGCTGTGGTCGCTGTGGGAGTGGCCGTGGTCGTGCGACGAACAGCTTTTGCCGCCGTGAGAGTGAGCGTGGCTGAAAGCGCAGATGCCCACCAGGTTGACCAGCAGGCCTCCGACGGACACGGGCTGCAGAGGACAACAGCAAAAAGTTAGGCGGCATGAGAAGGGTTTTCCTTCCAATTTTGGGATGAGAGTTTTTGTTCAATTAATCACACACTGTGTCTAATATTGTGCTATAAATCCACAACCATTTGTACTATTACTTAACAAAGGGGGAAAAAAAGTGCAATGCAATTTACTGGTGGAATTTCAAATCCAACATCTAATTCACTCAAAAGATTTGACGCCGAACACCTCAAATTTGTAACAAAAAAAAAAAGGGTCAAGGGATATCATCATCAAATGGAGGATCCTGTGATGCACAGTGCAGATTTATAGCTGGATGTCTTTATTTTATGGATAAATAGGCGTTCATGTTGGATGGTCTAAAAAGCTTTACAAATGATTTGGGTATATAAAGTCTCCCTCACAGATGTGTTTGGTCTACAGCAGGGGTCTCCAGTCCTTAAGGCCCACCCCGCCCGTCCTGCAGGTTTGTAGTCGTTTTCCTACTTTGCAATGTGAACAATGTTTGAGAACAATGTTTGCCTAACTTGTGTGTGTTGAAGCAAGGAAAATGTAAAACCTGCAGGACAGCAGCCCTCGAGTACTGGAATTTGAGACCCCTAGTGTTAAGGGAAGTTATGATTCCAAATAAGCATGCCTTTTTTATGTGGGCCAAAGAGCACATCTTAAAATCTTGGGCCAAGCTCACGGGGCAAGATTTTACACCCAATTTTCAGAAATATTTCCCAGAACAATTGTTGGATTTACCAGACAAATGAGAATAACATTTGCCAAATCTGCCACTTTAACAGCTTCAAATAAAGGCGTGTTTTAGAACTCATTTTTGACCTCTTCATTCGCTTACCGAACCATATTGATTCATTGTGTTGTTTCTGGTGTGAGACCCATTGTTGCACAAGAGTTGCTTAGTGTGGACACATTTGACATTAGATTTCCAAACACTAAAGAAAAACTCTGGATAATGAAAAAAATCACTCACAAAAAATAAAGAAATCTTACAGTCTTTACTTATGTTTGTCCAAAACAGGTAATTGGTTCCATACTTTTCTGCCTTGTGTTTAGTTTGGTCAAACATGAAAAGAGCTGAATGTTGTCTGCAGATCACCAAACGTCCATCAGGATTGTTTATTATTAGTGACACCACTGTATTATTTTTGTATGATAAATCGACCATTGTTGACTTTGGAACAGGTCACTTAGATTAAACAGTTGTTAAAATGCTCATCCCCCAAGGCAGCGCGCTGCCTAGAGAATTTTCCAGTATGTAATCCTCTTTGTGACCCACAAAACTACAGGAAACTGTCATTAAAAACCTACATTTCACACCAAATCTCGATGTTTTCACTCAGTGCTTTGAATTGTAATTTTAAGGTATCTAAATAACTATTATCTATTACCATGTTCCCATAGAAATATTAAAGATTTAAAGACAAAGATTCTTAAAGAAGTTACTAGAATAATGTGTGGTAAAACACAATCAGGCACTACTTGTGGATGAGGCAGTTAACTCACAGTCAGCATGTCAGTGTTTATGTTGGGAGGATCCAAGAGGCGGGTGACTGATTCCATGAACACAAAGAAAGCGATGACCATCAGAAACAGGCCGTTGATGAATCCAGAGAGTATTTCGACTCGACCGTACCTGCGAAACAATGAGTCTGCTTCTTAAAAAGCACTGCTCTGATACTTCCCGGCTAATAAGAAAGGGCCTTACCCGTAGGAGAAGATCCTGGTGGCTTTCCAGCGGGTCATGAGGGCGGCAAATAGACCCAGGACTAAAGCAGAGCAGTCAAACAGCATGTGGAACCCATCAGAGATAAGTCCCAGACTGTTGGTCCAAACACCATAAAACAGCTCCACAAAGGTGAAAGCCTAACAAATGCAAAAGAACAAGCTTAAGAAAACAAACAGAATGAGTCAAAGCTGATTTTTTTTATCGGTCAGATGAATTACAGCATTATGTTCTGCTGTTTTCTCATAATATTACATAATATCACTGTCATACTTCATAGGAATTTGAAGAAAGAAAACACTTTAAATGTTAGGTTATAAACAGAGATATATCAACACCCCCCCACTGAAGTAAAAATAAATTCTGAGGTAAAACAGCACTTATTGTTTATGCACTTAGACGCTTTTATCCAAAACAACTTATAATGTGGATTCAACATTACAGTTAAATTGTATTTGTATCTAATTTTGTTACACTTTTACTGTGTATGATTATTTACCTTTATTCATTTATTTATTTTAAACACACACAGTTCTTATATGAGAACGACACAAAAGATACAGGAAAAAGCTAATTTCTAATTCACAATCCTGGTCAGGGGAGTGAGTGTTAAATGATTATTTCGTACCAGGTTAAGACACAGGAAATAGAAGATCTGCCTGGAGTCGTACTCCTCCAGGATCTGTTTCAGGCAATCTTTGATGAATCGCGGCACAGACTGGGAGGTGTGCTGCAGGGCGTCGCCCATGAAATTGTACAGAGGAGTCCCTTCGGGAGAGTAACCCACCAAGGTTCCCTTCTGACCTTTCCTTGAAGGGGATGAGAGGATGCTGGACGCTGTGAGGAGACATGGGACAGGTTGGTCTCCCAGTTGAAACGGCGTCATGTTTTTGGTTGTTAATTCAATTCAATTCAATTCAATAATTTATTGTCATTGTCAAAAAAGGCAACGAAATTGTGTTTGGGATACAACACTTAGTAGCAGCAAGTCCAAGTAAAGTGCACAAGAGGTAAAAGTGACACCAGTGCTTGACCCCCCCAGCCCCCCCCTCCATCCCACTTAAAGTGCAGCAAAGATTATTAAGTGCCATAATGCTTGCCCCCCCAACACACACACACACATACACACGCACGCACACACACGCACGCACACACATGCACACACACGCACACACACGCACACACAGGATAAATACACCCTAATGAATAAGGCAAAACATTCAGAATTTAGGCAGTCCGTTCCTCAAAAGTGCTGTGTGTTCAAAAGTCTTATGGCCTGGTGGTATAGGCTGTTTGCCAGTCTTTTGGTCCGGCTCTGAAGGGACCTGTACCTTTTACCTGAGGGTAGAAGTTGGAACAAGTGATGGGCAGGATGATGGTGTTAGTAGCTTTACTTACACATGATGAAGAAGACGGCGCTGACTATCACTCCCCCAGAGAGCACGTGCTCTGTGCTGACCTGCTGGGGGGGCTTGCTCATGGAGCGGAGCTGGTCGGTCAGCGGGTGGGTCCAGAAGTTGGCCAGCAGAAGCGCGCTGAGGAAGAGGGCGACGGTGCCGTAGCGGGCGCAGCGGGGCGTCTCCATCTTCGCGCTGCAGATGGCCTCGACGTAAAACTCCAGGATCATGACGGAAAAGATGACCATCAGAAAGGGCAGGATGAGAGATGGACTTGATTCCACTTTGCTCTGCAGAAAAAGTGTTAACAAGAGAACATTTATTTAAAAGAAAAAAAAAAGGACCAGGAGAAAAAGTACCTTCAAAAGCTTTAAAACTGAAGTTAAACTGAAGTTTTCCTTGATTAGTGGAGACCTACAGGTTTAAAGACTATTTTAATAGGAGGTATTTGTTAATTTGAAATTTCCTTTTAAGTAAAGGGAGAATATTAACACAAATATCAATAGAAACTTAATACAAATAATTAAAAAAAAAATTCTCATTTTGAGATTTTAGGCCATTTTTCAGTGTGCTACAAGTTATGGCTTTGAACAGAATTTTGTTGAATGGACTGATTTGAATTTTCTTGTCTCAGGTGAGGGTTGACAGCTAAATGCTCATCCAAGCTCTCCTTTCTAAACTGTTATAACAGAAGATTTCAGTCTGTTCTGAGCAACAAACATTCTGATGCCTAAGTTATAGAAGTTACGGAGCCCAGAGAAATGCTCAGGGGATTTCTTTGGGGATTAATTATACTAAAACCCACAGAAATCTGGCCACAAATCCATATCATCCATTTCGACAAGCAGGCAGACTTTCATTGGATTATTCATTTCTCACCCATCAACGAGACCATCAGACTAACATTATCTTTAAATTAAAAGGGCTAAAGTGACGTTCATTGAGAATCTTTGCGATAAATCGATGATCTCACAATAATCTGGTAAAGTTTCAGAGTAAACGTGTCTTATTTCCACGAGTGCACATAACTGGTATGCAGGTACACGAACGCAACAACATAAAATAAAACAAAATCAGGTATGCATTGTGTCAGCTCCGACAGCAGTTGTCAACCTATGTGTGTAAATAAATAGTGGTGTTGATAACTCAATTTTCAAATACGCAAAGGTGTGTGGTAACACACCTGAGGTGAGGGTACAATTGTCCTGCTTCTGAAGAGTACAGATGTGACTCTGCTACATTCCTTTTTTACTTGCTTTTAAATCATTGTCATTATCCCCACAAGTCTTAGGTATGATTTGATCATTATCCTTTCAGTTTCCCATGAAATTTTTAATCTTTTTTATAATTTTTTCGAAATTCTCAGTCGACTTACTTGGCAGGAGCCAATATCATCAGATACCCTTCTTTTCTGAAGTTGCCTACTATGATCTTCTGAAAATCAACATGGTGAAGACCAAAATCTAATGACTTGAGGTGAACGTGGAGGTAAATGGAATATGTGGATATGACACAACTTTAACTCTGGCTAAACATGATCCTGCTAACCGATAGCTAATCAGCACGAGCAAGGCTGATAGGAAATGCGAGTATGTTCCTCACAGGGAGAAGACTGAACCAGGCCTGCCTGGTGATATCTGTGATGCGATGTCACGCACTACCAACAAGATGAAAGTCTTCCTCAGCATCACTTATTAGCAGGACACAGACTAGGACAGCGGTCAGTAATAAAACACTACAGAAGAGATTTGTACCGCTGCAGAACTCTGGATCTCCATCTGATGACCTGGATAAAGTCTCTTCACACCGCAATGTAAATTGGAAACAAATTAACTCATTCGCTGCCAAAGACGTCTATAGATGTCTTTTCAAATCCAACCGCTGACTGCCAAAGACGTCTATAGACGTCTTTTATGTTTTTCAATGCGAGTGGCTTGGGGAACGATCGGCGAAGGTTTTTCCGTAAATATCGGCTTCTAGACAGAGTATGGACTAACAGATTTACCCTCTAGGTAGCTGTGCCACTTTTGATGGGAGATTAGCATAGATTGTAAGCAAATAAAAACAAACGCAATGGTTCGCTATGAGAGAAATGGCGCCGGTGAGACGCACGTCGAAGAAGAACGGAATAAGGTAGAAACAAAATCTTTTTTCCTGATGATAGAAGAGAGTCTACTCTTTCTTTTGGTGTGTTCGGTGTTTACATAGTCAAAGCACAAACTATTCTGTGGCTCTTGAAAAATCAGTCAGAATTCTCAAAAAACTCTGGCAGTGAGCGACTCTCTGTTCTGAAAATGGCTGGCAGTCAATGAGTTAAAGGCAGGAAGCTAATGCCTGAACCCGAGACTGTTGGTGATGATGCTGCTGAGAAGGATGTAAGATATGTTCAATTTGATTCAATTACATTTAATTTATATATCGCCAAATCACAACAATAGTTATCTCACAGCGCTTTCCAAGCAAAGCAGGTCAGACCCTACTCTGAAGTTATATACAGAAGCCCAACAAGTCCCACTAAGAGCAAGAACTAGACGACACAGGCAAGGAAAAACTTCCTTTTAAGAGGCAGAAAACTCGAGCAGAACCATGGCTCAGGGTAGGCGGCCATCTGCTTTGGCCGGTTGGGGGTGAGAGACAGAGAGGGCAAGAGAGAGAGAGAGGGAGAGAAGAATGTGTGGGAAACGTACAAAAATACAGCACTTTTAAACAAACATGGTATCACGTGTAAGTGAACACATTGTGCAAATTATGGCTGCACATCCAACTATCAATTATCTTGTATTACACCTGGGATCTAACGAACCAGCAGTCTGAGGTGCTGAAAAACAAAACTTCAAAAGGCTGTTTTATAAAGTTAATAGTGTGAATGCCTTGGTGCTAATTACTGGGCCTCTACCACTGATGGGAAGAGATGAGAAATTCAGCAGGCTGTTTAGCCTGAACATATGGCTGTCAGGTGTGTGCGTCACATATTCCTTAAGCTTGACTGACAATTTGTTTTTTCTTGGACCACAGCCATTATTTTAAGGCAGTCTCTGCCTCAAAAGATCCGGAGTAGTGCTGTCTGTACGTATTCTTTTCTATATTTTGAGTTACCAATCTCAAGGACAGAATTAAGTAAAAACAAGAACCTTGAGACGGGGGCGCCCCAGCCCCAGAGGACTGGAATGAAAACCCATCCTCATCTAGGTCATCCTCCACATCTCCTCCTCTAGTGGACTTCACAACCCCATGAAGGATCTGGTCACCGTTGCTACCAAGATGACCCCATTCCCCAGTCCAAATCCTGCGCCCAAAAACGACCTTTCGTTCTTCCGCTTCTCCCCCACCACAAATTCTAAATGTCAGATCAGTATTCACTGGCCAGATGAGGGCAGATTTGCAGGATTCTCCTGGGTCACCACGACAGAAAGCCCAGCAACACACCTGAAAGCAGCAGGTGAAAGAGGCTAGTCCCCAGCACCCAAAACCCCCAGCACCGCAGAAACAAAGACATCACCTCTCAAAACAGCCCCGCCTTTGATAGAGTGCACTATGTGATTTTATTACAGGGGTTAGAAGACTGGGTGGGAATCTCTGGTCCAGCTTTAAACTGGTTCGAGTTCTACCTCAAGGACAGGTGCTACTTTGCTCAAGTTGGGGGGTTCTCTATGGAACAATTCTGGGACCCCTTTTGTTCAATCTGTACATGTACATTAGGTCAGCTAACACACAGCTAATATGTGTCATATCACAACTATGCAGATGACACTCGGATCTATGTGTCGCTGATAACAGGAGAACATGGGCTTGTAGATGTATTGTGTTGCTGTATTGAACAGATCAGTTTGTGGATGCAGAACAACTTTCTCCAGTTAAACTTGGACAAAACTGATATATTTATCTGTGGCCCACAGAAACAAAGAGTAAGCCTTCGCACTCAATCTGGAACCTAAAAACCAGGTCAAAAATCTTGGGGTAATACTGGACTCAGACCTTAACTTCAACAGCCACAGTAAAAGTAACAGTAACATCAGCAGGCTTTTATCATCTAAAAAACGGCCAAAATCAGAGGAATAGTGTCTAAGGCAGACCTAGAAAGACTAATCCATACATTTGTCTCCAGCAGGTTAGAGTACTGTAAAGCTGCTCACTAGGCTCCTTAAATAATCTGTAAGACATCTGCAGAATATCCAGAATGCTGCTGCTACAGTTCTGACCAGAACCAGGAAATAAGACCACGTCAGTCCAGTGCTCAGGTCTCTGCACTGGATTCCTGTCACTCAGAGAATAGACTTTAAAACAGCTCTGCTTTGGTACAAGTCTCTTCATGGTCATATGAAGCAATAAGAATCAGTTCAGACTCTGAGTTGAGTTCTGGTCTCCTGCAGGTGCCCAGAGTCAGGACCAAACAAAAAGAGCCAGTGTTTAAGTTTTATGATCCTAAAATATGGAAAAGACTTCCTGAAGAAGTGAGACAGGTCTCAACTCTGACAATGTTCAAATCTATTCTGAAAACAGTTCTATTTATCTGTGCATTTGACAAATTAAGCTATTTTATCTGCAATCTTCACTTTTAATCCATTTAATCAATGATTATTTCTTGTTAATTTTTTTATTTCAAACTATTACTTTTTAATGCATTATGTTTTTTTTATAAAGCACTTTGAATTGTCCTGTACATGAAATACAAATGAATTTACCTTCCTGATTTTTGTTGTTCGTGTATACCTGCATACCAGTTATGTGCACCCGTGCTCATTTCATTCTAACAGCTATCACTTACGTCCGTGGTTGTTGACAGCACTATGACCCAGGGAAGTAGCACCACAGAAGAAACCAGGTTGTCCAGGGCATAGAGGCGTTTGGCGCCGCCGATTTCCACAGATAATTTCCGGGAAGCTGTATGGAAGCCTACTTTCAAACACAGCGAGACCACCAGTAACAGGACACCACCCTAACAGCGAGACAACAAATACAAAAAAAAAAGTTGTAAAAGAGAGGAACAAATCATTAAGAAAAAGCCTAAGGATACAGTGACTTTTGGCTTACTTTGTGATCGGCCACCCCTAAAAGGGATATTGCAGTGTAGAGGAAATGAGTGAGCGCACTGTCGTGATGTCCCTCAGCTGGTTACGGTGTCAGTGAAGGCAAACGCAGAGAGGAACAGACGCCAAACAAGCAGAGCAGGCCTTTATGCGGATGAAAGGATACGGTGGTCGGCCATCTTTGCCATGAGATCGTCGTTGTCGAACAAAAAGAGGCAGATGACTGCGATGATGAAAAGTGCAGCACCTCTGGTCTGTGCAAAGTAAGAGTGAAAACAGCGCACGATGGCATTGTCAGAATACACAAACCAATTCATTTTTAAATCAAAGCAAAGGCTGAGATTAAGGAGATTATTTATCCGAGGCATAATCTGTAGGTTAAGGTTTTTTGTTTTTTTTAAAGAGGCTCAGTTAAAATCAGTTTATCTCCTGTTGGAACAACAATTCATGCTTCCAGACCAAGTAGGGTTTTTTTTCTAAAAAAAAAGATTATATCTAGTGATCTAAGCAATCAAACTGCTGGCAGGAACAAAGTCAAAACACTTAAAACTAGAATGACCTGTGAAAGTTATAATCCCTTGATTGTGCTAAAAAAAAATAGGAGGACTATTTCTAACCTACCACAGACAAAATGCAACCCATCTGAGATTAAAAGTGTGGTAAAGCCATTTTCATTTCCAAGCCGGACTCATACCTTGGATGGTCCCCCTCCTGAGTTTGTGAAAAGGACACCAAGGAGGGCAATCACCACAACGTCACTGTGCTCAAAAAGTAAAAGTGTCCTGTGAAAGACACAAGTATCTGAATTATAATCTGAACACAACTGTGTTTGCAGAAGCTCACAAACACTCTCTGAATTTTATACATGCAAAGTCCTCTATGTTAACTATGTTGGAACTACGTTGGAACCATGTAAATATATTGAACTGATCATGGTAAATTGCTTAATATAAAAGTAACTGCTAAAGGCATAAACATAGGTCATGTATCCACTTATATGCAAAGGAAACATGGTTTACCTTAAAGGTCCACAGAGAGTAAGACCAAAGAAGCCAAGTAGGGATATGACACAGCCAAAAATAGCATGCTTAATTAATTTAATCCACTATAAAAAAAAGAAAAAGAAAAACAGGATTAGAGAGAAAATGGATTGTGCAACAAAAGAAAGTAGACATGAACTCAATGTTTTACTAAATTCAAAACTGGGCAGAGGTGGAAGAGCCATCTATACGTTTTTCTACCTGAATGCTTTTTTTTTATCTTTGTTACAGAAACAGGGATGGTAAAATGTACATATTGATGATGAAGGAATCCAACAAACCTGTCTTTTTGAGATGGCTTTTCCAGATGAGAAAGGTTTTTGAAAGAAAAGGAGAATAAAAGCACTCCTAAAAGTAAAGAATATTTTTAAAAACAGAAATAAATACAAGAAAAATATGTCACAAATCATACAAGTTGTCAAATTACTTTAGGTCAGCCTGATCATTTTGACCATTGACAGATTATCTCATTGAAATATCTGCTGGTAGTGAGTGGAATATATGACAAAATAAAACAAACTAAAACATTAACAATTCTGACTGGCCAAATTGTGATGAATGGATAGTTGGTTTTGAGCATCTCCACAGAACTATTAGTAATGTTACATATGTGAAGTGGTCTGAACAGATAAAAATTTAATAAATGAAGGAAAAAACAGTGAAATGGGAAGCAAAGGACTGCTTGTATTGTGCCATGTAGAAGAACTGCTGCAGCACAAATAGTTGAAAACTGTCATATTTGCTCTAAATGACAGATGCCTGAACACACAGTTTATCCTGGCTTGTCACCTCAGGTAAGTGTAGGTGCCCTGCTCTGGTTAAATTATTTAAAAAGAGCCAAATGGGCTCTAGATCACATAGTATCAGAAATTATACAGATTCATGTATGGAATAAAGAAGGTAAATCACCCCATCTGGATGCCTAACCCCTAAAACTGAAAAAAATGTTTTAAGTGAGGAACGCAATGAATTGGAACTATTGGCCTAATCTCCAAACTCTAACCGATGATTCATTTCTGAGACATAAAGTACATAAAGGTCCTATTTATGAATCCATCTCATGACAAAAAGGGACCTGCTTCAGACTACTTGGGGCCAGATACAAACCAATTTCATTGTATTATCATAATGTTTAATCATTCATATTATTACTTGCAACATTAATTAGTGGAAATATTGTACTGAAACATTTTACGTGACAACATGTAAAGCACTTACCCTAATTTTAGTATGAAGATAAAGTGAACAACGTGAACAACTTTGAGGATGTCGTAGGACTCAAAGATCCCTAAAGCCTTAAGGACCTTCGAGATGACGAGTAAAATAATGTACCTGGTCAACCTAAAGATGGAGAGTAAAGAGCAGAATGCACTATATTAGATCACACACAGTGAAACAGTAAAGTAAAACTAAATATGCAATAGAATTGATGCACAGCCCTAGAAAAGGGACCTGCATTCCCACAGATGATACAGTTTGTCATTTCAGAGTAAACCAGCCTGGAAAGCGTCAGCTGAGAGTGAGCACTTTAACTAAATTAGGTTACCTGGAATCTGGGACCTCGACCATTCCCAGCCTCCCTCCTGACAGAACGTTGCTACTGTATTTCTCCTCCATTTTTAAGCCCAAAAGCAAACCTTAATAGTATTGTTTCTGATGCTCTCTACATCACTGTGGTCAGAATAGTGACATTAGGCCGCACTCGAAAGTCGCTCAAGCATAGAAGTCTTTCCTGCTTTCTATTCATACCCATTAAGCTAAAACTGTACACCAATAAATACGTATGTTAAGCTGGCAGCCTGTTTAGCTTGTTAGCTAACTAGTTAGCTCGCTGGCATGCCAGATAGAACATTCTCTAAACTTTCTGGAAGCGTCACGCGATTTTTGTTCATTGTGTATCAAATAAACACACCGAGCCCTCATTTAAAATGGAGAAAGGGGCATTTTAAATTGAAAAGGCTACAATACACGCTAAAGTTCACAATGATAGAGCATACAACATCCAAGCTGTTCATAGAGCCACGACACTTCCGGACACGATCAACACTCCACGTCACGGGTGACGTTTCATGAGCGTCAGTGCTGCGTGTTTCTGGGCATGCGCAACGACTCGCGCAGTCACATTAGATCATAACTTGGGATGTATTTATCTAATACAGTGTTTTTCAACCTTTTTTGAGCCAAGGTACAGTTTTTCATCGAAAAAATCTCGAGGCACACCACCAACCAAAAATGTTAAACAAATCTGTAGCCACCTATAGTAACACTATAGTTATTCTTATTTTATTCTTATCTTATCTTAAGTGTCTTGAATAGGAATCAAATAAACACAAAAATGTATTTTTATCTTATTTTACATTTCTTCTTTCAAATTGCTCTTAACATGTCCACTTCAATATGCAAAATTATATACAAAATCTAGTCATAAGGAATTATTACATGATTATTCCACCAGTCACTAGAACAGCACAGACACTCAAAAATGGAATATTATTTGCAGATAATTAATTCCTTATCCAAAAATCTTTTTAGACCAATTAGGTGAAATAGGATGATTTTCTACGGCACACCTGACCATCACTCACGGCACACTGGTGTACCGAGGCACAGTGGTTGAAAAACACTGATCTAATAGGTGGAAATCGCTCTGTCACCACAGCACAAACCTGGTTAAATTCATTTAAATATATTTGATAATTGAGGAGATATCAGATTAAATGGGATCACATGTTCAATATCTGAGATACCCTGGAATGTATGGTTTGTTATACAGTCCCTGAAATTTGAAATATGCAAATAAGGTTTTATGCACTTTGTGACTGCAGAAAACGTCCAGAGAAGGAATTTGAATTGGATTTGTCAGATTTGTATTTTTCTTTTAATCATGTCATGAAAGAATAAGATAGAAAAGAATAGAAAATAATTTTATACCATTCAATATTAGATCATATATACCGTAAATAAGTATTTGAACACCCTGCTATTTTGCCAGTTCTCCCACTTAATCTAAAAACATCCAGAAATCACAATGTATGATTTTTTTAAACAATTTATTTGTATGATATAGCTGCAAATAAGTATTTGAACGCCTGAGAAAACCAATGTTAATATTTAGTAAGGTAACCTTTGTTTGCAATTACAGATGTCAAGCATTTCCTGTAGTTTTTCACCAGATTTGCACATTTCTGGCCCACTCCTACACACAGATCTTCTCTAGATCAGTCAGGTTTCTGGGCTGTCGCTGAGAAACACAGAGCTTGAGCTCCCTCCAAAGACTCTCTATTGGGTTTAGGTCTGGAGACTGGCTAGGCCACGCCAGAACCTTGATATGCTTCTTACAGAGCCACTCCTTGGTTATCCTGGCTGTGTGCTTCAGATCATTGTCATGTTAGAAGACCCTGCCTCGACCCAAATTCAATGTTCTAACTGAGGGGAGGAGGTTGTTTCCCAAAATATCGCAATACATGGGCCCCAGTCATCCTTTCCTTAATACAGTGCAGTCCCCCTGGCCCATGTGCAGAAAAACACCCCCAAAGCATGATGCTACCACCCCCATGCTTCACAGTAGGGCTGGTGTTCTTGGGATGGTCCTCATCATTCTTCTTCCTCCAAACACAGTCAGTGGAATTATGACCAAAAAGTTCTATTTTGGTCTCATCTGACCACATGACTTTCTTCCATGTCTCCTCTGGATCATCCAAATGGTCATTGTCAAACTTAAGACGGGGCTTGACATGTGCTGGTTTAAGCAGGGGAACCTTCTGTGCCATGCATGATTTCAAACCATGACGTCTTAGTGTATTACCAACAGTAACCTTGGAAATTGTGGTCCCTGGTCTTTTCAGGTCATTGACCAGCTCCCCCAATGTAGTTCTGGGCGGATTTCTCACCTTTCTTGTGATCATTGAGACCCCACGAAGTGAGAATTTGCATGGAGCCCCAGTCCAAAGGAGATTGACAGGCATGTTTAGCGTATTCCATTTTCTAATGATTGCTCCAACAGTGGTACTTTGTTCACCTAGCTGCTTGGGAATTTCCCTGTAGCCCTTTCCTGCCTTGTGGAGGTGTACAATTGTGTCTCTAGTGTCTTTGGACAGCTCTTTGGTCTTGGCCATGTTAGTAGTTGGATTCTTTCTGATTGTATGGGATAGACAGGTGTCTTTATGCAGCTAACGACCTCAAACAGGTGCATCTAATTTAGGATGATAAATGGAGTGGAGGTGGACATTTTGAAGGCAGACTTACAGGTCTTTGAGGGTCAGAATTCTAGCTAATGGACAGGTTTTCAAACACTTATTTGCCGCGGTATAATACGAATAGTTAAAAAAATCATATTATGATTTCTGGATTACATTTTTTTAGATTATGTCTCTCACAGTGGACATGCACCTACGATGACAATGTCAGACTCCTCCATGATTTTCTAAATGGGAGTGCTCGCAAAATAGCAAGGTGTTCAAACACCTATTTTCCTCCGTGTATCCTTAAAAAAAACATGTTTTTAATGGTTTATGTTGATATAGACAGAGGGTGGGAAACTGGTAATCATCCAAAATCAAACAGCCTTAAAGGACACAAAGTGATGATTTGGTTTTAAAACCTTAGGTTTGAATTTCTGTTTGGTGAATGTTGCAAGCCGAATGCAAAGTTGGCTTATCTTTCTTTTATGACTTCCCCCATACAGTTTAGCAGCTTAGCAAGTTAAAGCAAAAACATTTTTTTAAAAAATTATGTTTAAGATCATGTTTACTTCCAAAACCCGTTTCAGAAGTGAGTTTGTCTTCTTCAAAAAAAAAAAAAACAACAAAAAAAAAGATTTTATTTTCTTTGGGATAATTGCTTTATTGGAACATGGACTCAAGGCAGAATTCCATATTTTCTTTTTGCAAATTAGATTGGAAATATGATTCAGAACAGTATGATTCTTCAGTAAGGTCCACACAACCCAAGCAAGACTTTCTGATAATGTCCCTTGGTGTCATGCTGCGAAAGACAAAGGATATTATCATAGTAAATTATTTTACATGTTTTTTAAAAAAGTTTTTAAAAACACAGTAGTCATTCTTTTCTTTTTTACCAGTATGTCTTCGTGTAGGCTATTTTTATACATAGCCCTGTATTCCTCCACAATCTTCTTGAGGTCAACCTCGGAGCGGCTTACCAGGACCCTGATCAGCGTCTTTTCACATGTGCCATGGCCCTGTGGGAGCATAGCACAGTCTTAGACATGAATCAAACACATTCCATTATTTAAAAAAAACACAATAAGCCACATTTAATAGGTTTTGAAACAAAAGTAGGCTGGAAAAAATGACAAATTAGAGTTTATTGCATGTGTGTATACACACGTACATGAGTTTCTTTTTTGGCATTATGAAAAAAAAAAAATCTGTAAAATGAGTGTGGTCTTACAAACAAATGTTGAAGTCTTTTTGTATGGTCTGCCTTATTTTACTGTAGACTTAAACAAATGTACATTATTTAGGTAAGTAAAGTGATTTGGGCACTCTCTCAGTCAGAGACAGAGTACCAAAATCCTGAAATTTCTTACAGCACACAGCACATTTATTTAGATGAGAAAAAAAAACTGCAGTTAAAAGTTTAATTCAGTGGAAACTGAAAGAGTGTGAACATAGTCACGCTTATACACACCTTCATGGCCAGATGGAGCTTCTCGGCAAAGAAAGCCGGTGTGTTCCATGCACATTTGACTAGAATAAGGGGAGGACAAACACACAAAGTAATAATATAAAAAAGCTGAATCCAGATGCTGCTGTGTCCAACAGCTGGGTTAGTGTCTTGATGAGTGGCAGGTTTAGACTTGAAGTCTCTAAAGTCTGAAATGGTCCGTGATCTCTAGGTATGAAAGATATACCAGACCATAATCCAAATCAGATGATTAGTACCCTCATTATTCAGCTGAAGAGTTGTTTGTTTTGTTTTTTTACACGCTTAAGTCCAACTACCACTGCCTTAAAAGCCAAATGGATTAAAGCCATTGTTCAAAAAATAAATCCATAAACAAATTGACCATTCCGTACATCTTCTAACCTTTACTATTAAATTCTTACCAACTATAAAAGCATGTTTTGATCATCAAAATAAGAAAAAAAAACTCCATCTGGACCACTGGAAACCGATACTGGATACATAAAAATAGATACTAAATATACTAGAAATAGAGCGTAATAATTCACTACAATGTTTGTTTGTTTTTTCATTTTGATCAAACTAAGTCCTGTTCTCTCAAAATGAGCCTGCACACATGCTTCTTGAATGTTTTCATGAAAAACTACTTACCAATATCAATAAGGCAGTCTTCAATGTCACCACTGAGCTGAATTGTCAGGGCTTTAGGTAATGTGATGTCACTCACACAGGCATATTGATGGAATGCTACAAGGAAAAAACAAGTGGGTATTGTGGGGGAAATGAGCAGAAACTAAAATTATTGCAGCTATGAAAGATCTTTATATAAACAGCAGATATGCAGGCAAACTAAATGTGTTATAAGAACTTGTTGTTCAGACTGATGTTTACAATTACCACTAAAAATTTTAACTATAAGATGATCTGTGAACAAGACAGAGTTCCTTCTGTTCCGTGCCGGGTGTGATCTACTTGGAATTTTAGTGATTGTGGTTCTTCCTGTTTATCCAGGTCTTTGTTCAGGCTGAGGTACAAGATGACATTTGAATTCTTCAGATTTCACAGAGCACTTACTTTTAGTGAGCTGGGGGCCGCTCCGTGTGGTCAGGATGTTAATCAGGGTGGACACATCAACTTTTTTACCTGTCTTCCCAGCTTCAAACAGAATCTCAGGACAAAAGAGAGTGGTTAATGTAAATCTTTCTATATGGATCTGAATTTAAAAAAAGAAGCCTGTTAGTAATTTCATAATTTTGATGTAACCAACAATTAAGATAACATTTGTAACTAGATAATATAATTATTTCCACAAGGAAACATCACCAATGATTTGTAAAGCAAGGTTTTGCCCCTAAACAAATAATTCAGATTTTCTTTTTAGACCTAAAAGAAAAAATATATATAAAAAAAAGGGGGAAAAAGCACTTCTGTAGCCATTACATATAATCATTCAGATGTCCTTCTTTGTACAACATAGAAAAGGAGATGCGTGTGTACAACACAAACCAGCTGTCCTCTTACTAAAAACCTAACAAAGAGCCATGAGGTTGAAATGACTTTTGGGCTAACTGACAGTAAAAAAAAAATAAAGGCTGGCTGTTGGTTTTACCTCTGCGTCTTTACGGGCTAGATCCAAATCTACTTCTTTGCTCTCATCCTTATTTGCCTTCAGCATGGCCAGGAGGGCCTGGGTAAAGTCCCCGCTGGTGTCATCTTTAACATCCTGCTCCAGGTCTTCTTTATACTCTGCGGTAAAAATGAAGAGAAAACAAAATAAGATTCCAAACAGAATCACAATGCGCTACTTAAAGCTTTTGTGAAGACATCACTGTCAATTTAGTAGCGTTCCACTGGTGGAGGTATTAAAGACTGTCAGCCGACATTCCTAAGACGTTATGCAAAACTTGAAAATCTTTCAAGAACAGCGCACACCATGAAGAACAAATAACAGAGTGGCTGTTCTGAAAACCTTCTTTGAAGACCCTTTTGATCTCTTCAATCTCCTTGTTTGATCGCGTTGCCAGAATCTCCACAAGGACCGCCTCATCTGTGCCCAGACCCTGTTGGAAAAGTGGAAATGATTTTTTTTTTTTTAAACTGTAAAATATACTAGAATTTGTACAACTGATGAGACTTGCAGCTGTAGTAAAGTGGAACTTTGCACACAAATTATGAGACAAATTTCTTACTGGAAAGTTAGGATTTGTAAGGTAAATCTGGATAACCACAGTAACTAACTATTACCACACCAACCCCACCAACAAAGCAGCCACGAAGGCAAAGACATATGATTAAGGCATTTTCAATTCATATGTATTATGAGTCTAAAAAGTAAAACAGATTGTATATGTCTCAAATTGGCTTAACCCTTTAAAGCATGATCCAAGAAAAATAGGAAGAATATTGGATTTTTTTAGTCTGAAGTCTTTCTTTAGCCCTTCAACAAAATATGAAGAAATTATATTTTTTATTTTGATCAAATTAGCGTACAATAAGTCAAAAATATATTTTGGTGTAGTCTTCTACTGGCTGTTATCAGGTATATCTGAATGTGTACAACAGGGATTTGAGCAAAGCTTTTACCACTGAATGATGCAAAAAGTCTCAGATCCAAAAGACTTCAGAAACCGTATCTATCAAATATGATACATTTGGCATTATAGGGTTAAATACTTTGGGGTGTCCAATTGTTTCTGACATTACAGATGGCCTACAAACCACTAGAATTTACCTTTGTGGCTTTCTTAAGCAGGTAAGCATCAAACTGTGCCGGCATCATTAGCAAAGCCAGAGACACGTCCTCCAAGTCTGACCTGAGAGCCGACTTCAGATCTTTTTCCAGCTTCTGTAACACACAGCAAACGGACTCAAATCATTCCAGTCAAACAACGCTTTAAAATCGATCTTGAAATGAAAATGGAAGTAATTTCTTCAAGTGAGGTGAACAAGCAAAACTAAAAAAGAAACTCTGAAGGGAGACCATCTAATGCCCGGTCTAGGAAACCTTCTCTTTTGGCTGAGCCCCTCTTTGTAAAGCTTGGAGAACTGACATGTGCTCTCCATAGTGATTCAATTCAATTCAATTTTATTTCTATAGCGCCACATCACAACAACAGTTGTCTCACAGCGCTTTCCAAAAAGAGCAGGTCAGACCCTACTCTGAAGTTAATTACAGAAACCCAATAATTCCCACCATGAGCAAGCACTAGGCGACACAGGCAAGGAAAAACTTCCTTTTAACAGTGATGACTTGCATTGATGAGAGATAGTCAGGAAAAGCCAACTTGATGAAGCTGAGAGAAGCCATTCCCATTGTACACAGCAGAGTGTGTAAGTTAATGACACATGCAGTGGAGTCAGCTCATGATTTCACCTTACGGGCACGCCCGTGCTGGTTCTATGTGAATCGAGGGAGTGCCAGGCTGTTCTCAAAAAAACAAAACAAAAAAAAAAAGATGATTCTAGGCAACGTTGTATGCTTTAGGGAACCAAGCTCAAAACGGCCGAGTGTCTGTCTCTTTTCATTTCTCCTTTGCCGTTCCAATCGATGACATACATCACAGAAAGATGCATTTTTGTATGAGTTTGAATGTAAATTTGGCGATCGGTGTCTCGGGACTTATTACTTCTGTGCACTGAGGCACGTGGGGAAACAAACACAGAATCATTTGTAATCACTGTGACTGAAGGAGCACAGAGAGCTTCCACTTCCTACATTTATCAGGAAAGCATTCTGGGAACTGGAGTGCTTGTTACTATGCTATCTTTGGTAGTTTATCACTAAAATAAAACAATAAAGACATGAAACATCACAATTGTAGAGCTGTTATTCTAATGCAAAATATAATATTCTTTAATTAAGTAAAACAATATCCATCCAACCATCCATTATTGTAACCGCCTATTCCCTAATGGGGTCTTAGAACAAAATCTCAAGCAAAAAAGAATCATAAAGGTCAACAATTTATGAGTGTATATTTAAAAGAAATGGAGACCAAGCAAAGGAATTACAGCTTAATTTTCAGCAGCTCTAGATAACAGAATTTCTTATGGCAATTTCACCCAATTTGTTTTGCAAATCTGTAACTTCCCACAACAACATAGGCCAAACGGATTAATGGCTTTTCATTAACAGTTCTTTGGCGATCAGTTTCCACTTTTTGGTTTGTATTCTCAGAGTGGCATCATCCGAAAGATCTTACTCACCCTCCCTGTAGACGCTTCATAAACTGCTTTGATCTTCTGCCTCTGCTCGTTGCTTCTCTTCACCAGAATAGCCGCGATCACATCCTCCTCCACTCCTGTCAAAGACTTCCTGAACTTAACCTCATTTTTGCTTTAACGGCACCAGAAAAATATGGAATTTTGATGGGCAGCTTGTATTAATCAATCTCACAGCGTATGTCTTTACCTTAAAACTTTGCTGTCACCATTTTATTTATTTTTTTACAATCAACACAAGCTCACTGACCTTTACTTTTAATGGCGCTCTCAAGTACTGAAGCATCAGCGCTGGCATTGAAGTCAGGATACGGAGTGACGGTTCCATAATACTTGGGTTTCGGCTTATCCTTCACCTTCATCAACAACAAGGAGAGTTTTTAGAAGATTTCTTTTCATCACCCTAAAAACGGATGGTCTCATACTCACAGGGACTGTGTTATCTTGTGGGTCCGTGTCACGAACTATATTCTTAAAAAACTTCCTGAAAAAAGACATTGTAACTGGAAACACACAATGAGATTGGTGAGATTTTACAGGATGATCGAATTTAGAAAAGAGAAAGACACATGCAGCTTACTTAGAGAAAGAAAAGGCCATGAATTAGAGCTAAATTAATCAGTATGCAAACAAAAACTGGCTTAAGGAAGTTCTGAGTGAAAAGCTAATCAGATAACGAGACAGGTGAAACCAATCAGGACAGGAAGATGAGGCAAGCAAAAAGTAAATCAATAACAACAAAAAATATATATATATATATATACAAATATATATAAACTACAGGCTAAAAATCACCTTTGCTGCTGATTTCCTCGCCCTGTGTTCACCTCCCAGATGAATGCAGTGTCTGTCTCACTCTGCAGCATCTCCACCCACCTCCAACTACATGATTTTCAGGTAGTGTAACTTTAATCGACCGCCTCCTCAGACAACATTCCTGCAAGGCGGCGGACAAAAGGCTCCACACCTCCGACAGGTTGAGTGACTCTTCTGTTCAGACACACTCAGCTCTTTATCAAAAATGTTGTCATTTCCTGACACATTTAAGAGAATAGCTATAAAACAAAAGATCAGAGTTTTAAAGGAGCTGGGGGAACATCCTGTAACTTTTGTTTGTTTTTTGGACGCTAACATGAATGAACCAGATGTCCTGCATTTGCTTTTCAGACTCGGGTTCTACTGCACTAATGTTGCCTGTTAAAGTGTGTTTCCAGGTAATATCCACCAGAATAGTGGGACGGAATGATTGCACAAACAGGCAGTGGGATTCCAGTGAAAAAGAGAGCCAGCAGAAAAGAAAATAGAGTGAGAGAAGACAGTATGCAGCACAAATTAATAGTGATTCCAGGGAATAAAAAGAGAATAAATGGGACTAAGTTGATGTACACTTTAGCAAGAAAAGAGGGCAGAAAGTTAATGAGGGAGAGGAAAGGAAAGGAGGTGTGTTGGTAGTCACTGGGGCAAAATATTTAACACTGGATGCATAGGATTCTATTCCTGTTACGGTCTTCTCTGGGAGATCTGAAAATATTCATCCTCTGAAACCTGTTATGGCAGGCCAAACCTTCTTGGCCTCTCCTTAATATCCAGTGAATCAGGTGGGTCAGAGATATTTTTGTGGAACATGGAGCAACCATATTGTGCTCGCCTAATGGGTTTAAAGCAACTTTTAGTAGTGGGTTCATCACGACCTGTTCCTCCTCATCATCTTTTCCGTCCCAATAGATAGTGTTGGCTCGTAACAAAGATCCCAGCCTGCGGGTTTTAGTGGACATTTACTGGGTACTTTTAGAGCCACGGACACCAGAGAAGGGAGGAGTGTGCTCCCTGTCCCAGCTGTGGCAAACATGGTTCAGTCTCCTTCATCTTTACCTGCTTACTCTCTCCATGTTACACTAAATCATGATCATGAGGGGGACTTAGTGTATCAAGAGGCATTCCATGATCCTATACAGGGGTTATATAGAGGGGGTGACAACAAGCAAGAGGTGGAATAAGCAGCATAGAAAATGGATGGATCTGATATGAATCATTTGCCCTATTTTAAATTGCACACAGGGTCCAAATTATTGGAAAATCATTGCACCCCGTTTTCATTCACGGCAGACATTTTAAACATTGTTGGGGGTATATTCTAGCAATTGTATGTTAATCTTGGAAAGGATCAATAATATTGAAGATGTCCCACAATAAACTTTTAACAATCTTATATTGCCACATTTTGTTTATTGAAGTTTGAACACAAAAATCTTCTGACATGATATTTAGGATTGAGATGTGGACAGCCTTACGGTGTTTAATGTGAATCAATTCAAACAGGGTGAGGTATTTTACAAAACCATTAAAAACATCTTTTGAAAATATATTTAATTGCTCGACTGAATATTTGACATAAGAACAAAATTAATCTGGGAAACCAATATTGACATAATGTCCACTTACAACCTGTGGAAAAGAGATCACTCTTTCTTATCTACAGATATCTGAGAAATCAGTAAACTTGTCAAACTCCAAAACATCAGTGACATTGGTGGAAGAACAGTCAAAGAACTGAACTTAAAGATTAATTTTCACTCCAGAACATGCACAGAATTTAGCCACATTCATGTGAAAAATTGAATATGTGCAGTATTTGCATTCTTGTGAACAAGGTTTTCAGGCATTTTCCCACACAGCAATTCAAAAAACATTTTTTTACAGTTTAATCTCTTTTTCACATGACTTTGTATAACTGCACAGAGGTCTGGTCGTTAGCACCGTACTCACAGCACGAGGGTGTCTGGTTCAAATCCCTGGGTGCTAGAGGCATTTTGGTATGAAGTCTGAGTGGGTTTCATAGGGGCATTCTGACTTTTTATATAGGCCTACTGTCTAAAAACATGCATATTAGGTTAATCCAACAGTCTAAAATTGGTCTTTGGAGTGTGTGTGTGGTTGGTTGTCTTTGTGTTTACCTGCAATGGACTGATGACTGTGTACTGTTCCCATTGCCCTTTGTCAACTGGGATAGGCTCCACCCCCCCCCACCCCCCCACCCCCCTCCCACACACACGGATGGGTGAATTTAACTAAGTTTACAGATCAATCCCAAATTAAGATAAAGTTATGTAATGCACACAGGGAATTTAGAAAGTTGAAACTAATAGCCTTGGTTATGTTGGTAAAGTAGTCGAGAGCCTTTCCTCTTCATTTAAGAGTTGCACAAGACCGAACTTAGGCATTTAAATGAACTGCATTGCTAAATAGTACAGCAGGTTGCCGTCTAAAATGTTAGTGTTGTGAAAACAAATCTACATGGAATTTAAAAGTACCATAGGATGAGTCAAAAGTCAAAAGGCTTATTTTTTTCATTTTTAAGTTTTTCCAGCGGGATGGTGGTGATGTGTAGAAGATTGCCCTTGATCCTGTATGGCAGCTTTGAAGATGGGTTGGTGGGCCATATTCTTGACATATTCCAAATGGTAAAAAATAACAAAACTATGTCCTGTGACTTTTGACTCAACCTGTAGAATCCCTCGGAAATACCACCATCTTAAACTCCAGTTTAAGAAAGCTACCAGTCCTTCTTTTGAAATAGTCTTTGGGATGAGAATGGCCTTGGTACTGGTATTTTTTCACACCATTATCTTGGAGGGGGCCCTCTCCCACGGCCTTGACCTGGTCGAGCCCCCGGCCCTGGCCCTGGTCCAGGACCTCTCGGCCCAGGCGGCCGGCTCACTGGCCCTCTAGCATTAGGGTTGGGTGAAGCCAGCGACACGTCTTTCTGAAGGTTAACGCCTTTACCAGCAGCTCCAGCCTTTGTCTTGGTGGGCTTTGCCTCTTGCTCTGGTGTTTTTTCTGTTTGGACAGAGAAACAGTTCTGAAGACAAAAGCCCATCATGCAGGAAACAGCATCGCTGTTCAGAGTATTACTGACCAGGCTCAGGTGGAGCAGGGGGGGCCAGGGATCGGTTTGGCAGCAGATCTTCCAGATCCTGCATGACCTGGTTGGTGCTGTTTGTGTTGTTTCTCCGGTTCTTCTCTTCATCCCTAGCCTTATCAAGAGAGAAAAAGAATAAGCCAGTGGCAGAAAGATTATGAGTTTCTACATGGAAGTGTGGGACATTTAATAGGTTCTACATGAAATGGTCACCTAGGTATTATACCATTTCTTACAGCCAAAGTTGTGGAGAGCAGAAAAGCTAAAAAAGTTAGGGTTAGGAAATAGTTCAGGTTAGCGTGAAATAGTTCAATGCCTTGGACCAGGTATGAAAACCCTAGATATTTTATGAAAACTAAAGCGTGATCATCATACTGTTAAGAGATCTGTGGCTGATTCAGAGCACGCAAGGGTTTGTTCAGATACAGGCACAATGATGAAGGTTTCTGCCAGACAGAAATGTTGGATTAAGAGAGACTCTGCTGAAATGCCTTTACAAAGTACGTAACAGATACGATAGGTGCCTCTGGAGTCTCACAAACATTTTGGTCTAGGATCCTCCAGAGGCTTTCAGTTATGTGTAAACCTTCTATTCACCCACCCCTAACCAATGCTCACAAGCAGAAATGGCTGCAATGGGCCCAGAAATACATGAAGACTAATTGTCAAACAGTGTTGTTCATTGATAAGTGCTGCACTAGATGATCCAGATGGATGGGGTAGTGGATGTTTGGTGGATTCCCACCATATCCCGACAAGTCTGCAATGTCAGCAAGGAGGTGGCATGTTTTGGACCGGAATCATGGGGAGAGAACTGGCCAGCCCCTTTAGGGTCCTTGAAGGTAAATTACCTCTGTAAAGTATGTGGAGTTTCTGACTGACCACTTTCTTCCATGGTACAAAAAGAAGAACAACACCTTCTTCTTCACGAATGACAATGCTCCACCTAATGCTGCCAGGAATACCTCTGCATCTGCCCCCATCCTCCCCTGACCTCAACCCCATTGAGAACCTTTGGACCATCCTCAAGCAAAATATCTATGAGGGTGGGAGGCAGTTTACATCCAAACAGCAGGTCTGGGGGACTATTCTGACATTCCGCATAGAAATTCAAGCAGAAACTTTTCAAAACTCACAAGGTTGTTGGATGCAAGAAGTGTGAATCTGCTATCAAATAAGGGGTCCTATTTTATAACGTAAAATGTTTTTTTGTATTGAACTAGCTTTCGATTTCAGTAAATTTGACAACCTAATGCTGCAAATGAAAAAAAATTGCTTTTTCAACTCCGAACAACCTATGACATTTGATAAAACTCTGTTTTTCGTGACCATTTGGAACAGTGTATTTTAAGTTTTTTATTTTTATCATAGGGATGTTTATTCAACAACATTCTAATTCATTAAATTAAATAACGACTGATGACTTGAAAATAATGCTGACTGCCATTTACATCAGCTAATAAAGAAAATCTGAGAAAAATATAATTTGCATAACACACTGTATATCTTTTGATTTCAAGATGAAACTAAACGTCTAATATGAATTAACTTTTTTAA
Source organism: Menidia beryllina (assembly GCA_013363375.1). Lineage (NCBI taxonomy): Eukaryota > Metazoa > Chordata > Actinopteri > Atheriniformes > Atherinopsidae > Menidia > Menidia beryllina. The sequence continues at coordinate 655,634 of JABUIW010000107.1, forward strand.
TTGTTAAATGTTGAAAATGTGTAAATGAATGAACATCACAGCATGGTTTTAATGACTAAAATGCCACCATTTCATTAACTCTATCTAATAACGTTGGACACAACACCACATGCAGATAATCCACATTTCTTTTGATCCCTTTATGCACTTACCATCTGCATTTTCTTCTTGAGCTCCATATTGGAATTTTGGTAGGCCTCGGACACAGAGTTGAGATAATATATAGCCAGTCTGTAAGAAAGTAAAGACACTTAAGTAACGAGAAGCCCATAAGATAATGCATCCCAACTGTCTGAAAAGGACCATGAATAATTTTATGTGTATCCACGTGTCCATACTCACACCATGAGCAGCACAGCTGGTATAATAAGGCCGGGGTTAGCAGCATAGCTGAAAAGCGTCCCAATGAAAGCAGGCAAGTCCAGTTCAATTGTCTCCATGATGACATCAAACATCTTGGCCCTCCCACTGCTCAGTCACACATATTTTTTCATATTAGTGCATGCTTGTTTCTAGAGATTTGGTCATGCTTACGGTAAATTTTTTAACCTGAAAGGTCCGCAGTCAAACGAAGGTGGCAGGGTCATGATGGTGTAGACAACTGGTAAAAGACTCAAAAAGAGGATCAGGAGCAGAAGACCCATGTAGAAGTTATTGGACTTGGAGGCCTTGAATACTCTCTCATGGGGAACGTTTGTGGCCATCACGGCCCAACACTGATAGTACATGGAGCTGAGAAGACGGAGAACGTTGATACCGACCAGCCCAGGAGCGTAAAACGCACCCATCCTGAAACGAAACATCATATGACATAATGATTACCATCTTCAGGGTTGTGCTCTTCTGTGTGTTGGCACAATTGTTGTAAATGGTTTCAACACACTACAAAGACATCTTGACACAGAAGTGCATGACACTGAACACGGTGATATTAGATATAGTAAAAGATAAGTATCGCTGAGTAAAAACTGTAAGATCTTTATCAATCTAAAGCTTGATTGAAGAGATAAGTACGGCTAAATTATTGTTAGTGTCTTCACAAAGCAATAAAAGTTGGAACAACTGTTGAACTTAATGAATGTAGAGGACTTGAAAAAATTAGGGAAGAAGAAAAGTGTGTAACGGTATTATGAGTGTTCTAAAAGAGGGAAGTAGCCTTTATTGGAATTGTAGTCACTACAAGCAAGAATGAGCTATGATTTGTGACTTTGTACCAAATTGTCAAAAAAATAAGTTCAAGAAAGACTGCAAAGAACATTTTAATGGTCTGCAGTGAAGTCTGAACTACAGATACACTATCTATTCTTCCACCTATCATCTTGTGTTCTTATGAGGTTGGATTGCTGATGTTCTAGGTCCAGGAGACAAATCCAGACATATGTATCCCCAGTCACAACTTCCATCCCAAGTTGCAACACAGCTCCTGTTTTGTTTGTAAAGGAAAATAATAGCCTTGTGTTCTCACTGCCCTCCCACTAAATCCCCTGAGGAACACGGCCAAGAAACCTCTCAAAAGTATACAAAATACACATACACTATGTAGTTAAGCAGCACTGCACAGAAGACAAATGTTGCTTGATGAGTTCATGTTCCAGCTGCTTTTTAAAGAAAAACCTCATTCCTGTTTCAATGTGCTGCAAGACCAGCCAGGCCACTTCTAGAGAAAGGTGCAACATCCACTATCTGTGGTGGTATATTGTCTCTTGACCAAAGTATTGGTTACTTCCATAGTGGGAAGGTACAATTAATGTGGAGTCTTGTATCAGAATCTTGGAGAAACGCATGCCACTACCAAAGTTTCTTCTCAGCCTTTCTCCATTTGGAATTCATAACTAAAGGAGTTGTAAGTTTGACAGTCCAAACTGTAGTTCAGATTTGTCTCAGAAACCTGGAGTGTAATGTAGAGCAAATGTAGAAAACAACACTGACCTCTGAGCAGCTGCTTGTATTGAGCAAGAATAGTAACAGATTAAATAGCTCACTTGGTTCTATCTGAACTTATATCTGATAAATAAAGCTTCAAACTAATCAACAAAATATGGATTTTATAGTTTATAAGATTTTTGAAGGATTTATGTATACACTTGTAAAGTCAACTGAAAACACAAAATAATAAATCATTTTAAACACTGTTTAAACAAGAAATTTCATACAAAATAAAAAAAACAGTTATGTAATGAATATCAAACACAGTGTTACTCCATTACCATGTGTAATGGCCCTCTGTTTTCTTCTGTACCATCATTTTTAAGTCAGTGTTGCAACTGGTATTTGAAAGGCCAGTGATATTTTTGTTCATACATTTTAAATGAAAAAAATAAAAAACACAGTATTAGATGGTAAGAAACTATGTCACTTCCAACAACTAACCTCAAACTGACTTGATTAAGTCTCACTGTGACACAGCATTCTTTTACTGGAAGCTAAACTCAAACTTGCTTTAACTTAAACATACTGAATCATGCATTTTACTAAATACATTCTTTCAGAACCTCAAGTCATCTGTTGTGAATTTTACCATTTTTACTTTCAACTAAACTATTAATACATTTAAAATAAAACTGGACAAGTACAATCTGTATCCTGGAACTGTAATTTCTGTTTACTTATTTCAGTAGTATCAGTGCCATGTTTATTTGTACGTTTGCTATTATCGTAACTCCATAAAAATTGGAAAAATTCATACCCTAACAGAGACACTAGATGATATATTGTAAATATAATGGTAAAGTAGAAGAGTACCGGTACTGCTAAAATGTCAACTTAATGGAAGATGAGGGAGAAAAAAAGACTCAAAGAAAAGAAAGAAAAAGAGAGTGAGCAAAAGAGATTTTTGCTTTTTTAAATAGTGTTAGATAGTTGTAATTATGTGTGTACAATTCATAGAGGAGAGGGCTATGAACGCTTCCTGATAGCAGAGAGCATATGCTGTTTTTAGCAAACCTTGTTCGCAACATTTGGAGGGAGTAAAAAATAGCTGTTTTTAGCTTAAATAGGTTAAGTGTTACAATTTCCATTGCAACCTGAAGCAGTAAGACACACCTATGCATACACAACTGCAGTGGTGGACAAAGTGGTTTCATTACTGGAGTAAAAGTGCAAATCCCACTGGTGAAATATGACTCCAGTATAAGTAGCTCTGGCAAATTATCATTTGAGTTAAAGGACTATAGTGCTTTAAAAATACTTAAGTATTCAAAGTACTGGAACATTTTCAATTTTGAAAAAGTTTTCTGACACATTGGACCGGACAGTAAATCCAAATGTATGATAATAATAAATGAAAATAAAGCACTTTTCCAGACACTCAACGACCCTTTACAATTTAATTTTGATTCACTCCTCTGTCAAATTTGGAGTGGAAGTGCATTCTGTATCTAAAAAGGTTCCTCCCGAAAACCACAGTCACACTATCACAGTCATAAATAGGCAGGTTTGATAAAGTCTTTTGCCCAGAGGCACAAAGACAGCGGGGATTCGAACCAGCGACCCTCTGGATGCAGGGCTAATGCCTAAGCATAAGAGGTGGCATAGTTTGAAAATACATTAAAATAAATATTTTCAACAGAAGTCAAGGAAAGCTGGAACTTTAAATATTACACGTACAGTTTACACCAGAACAACTCGAGACCAAACAAGATTTAAGTCTAACCCAGGATTCGTGTCATCATCATCAACCCTGTGATTTTGGCTAGTGTACCTGAACAACAATATTCATAGGGCAAAAATAAATCTTTGTCCGAGCAACTAGTTTAAAAGCTGCATAACACCACTTACTGTACAGGAGAACAGTGAGGTATTTTACAGCGTTGGACTCAATGTCAGAGGGACAAAATAAACACAAACTGCATTAACAAACACAAACAGAAGTAACGAGTAGCGAAACCTTCAAGAACTGATAGTAATGTGAAAAGTATGATTTTTATCTCTAAAATGTAGTGGGGTGAAAAGTCAAGTACAAATTCTCAAAAACTGTTCTTAAGCGCAGTACTCAAGTATATTTACTTTGTTACTATCCACCTCTGAACAAGTGCAGACAAAAAATGTGCCATGTGTGTCTGGAATCATTATGTAGTTTTTTACCAGATCATCCCTTGATTGAAGACCAGCCCAAGAACATTTCCACTGATGTCAAACTCTCCATAAGAAGGCTGAAAGTTAACAAACAAAACACTTACACAGTGACAGCGTCTTAGCAACTTTCACATCTATAATATTATCAGGACCTGGGGTAAGACTAACTGAATTAACATAACAATAGTTTGGTCAGCAATAAAAATACTACAGATTTTCAACTGATTATATTTTTGTGAACTTGCTTTTATCCAATAAATTACAAAAATGCTGTTTACCTTAAAAATGGAAGTGTTCAATGTTTTAAGGTTAGCACCTAAAAGTCACATTTAATTCTCTGTGTAATTGTGTCTTAGGGTGTTCATAGTTTCACTCATGAAGCACCTACAGCCTACGCAAAGGTGGAAATTTAATATCCAATTACTTAATTTCATTGTGAAACAAACATTCTCACATACTCTCATGCTTTATGTACATGGCCTTTACATGGAAATGATAGACTGTCATCAGACCATCTTTGCTTTTTGTCCACAGACCCTTCTAAAACAATTAAAGGTGCCTCCTCAAATAATCAGATAAATGGTTCTTCATATATTTTTCTGTCATCATTATATGTGTTTTGGATATCAGCATTCTTGTCTCACATTATGTAGGGACCAAAGGAATAGACCACTGATTAGATACATCAGTGACAATCATGTGTATGATATCAGTTTGAAACTAAAATATGGCAGCTGTTGGACTTACAAATCCAGCTTCAAGGTCCCAGCACCAGCAGTAGTTGAGGAAACGAACGATGACGGCTCTGGCAAAGTCACCGATCAGGATGGTCAGGTAGGTCACCTGAATGTCTGATACAGTCAGCTTCACAAACTCCTGCAGCATCAAAAAATCAAGAAATGTACCATCTTAAATTAAAAAGAAGTTACAGAGACCTTTCAAATAATTACTTTTGCCTCAGAAAGTGTAATTGCTACTTTAGTTAGTATATGAATATAATGAGTCGGATAGTTCCAGTTAAAATAACAAAAAAAACATGCATGCTTTAATGTAATGTACAATTCCAACAGCAGTCTCCCAGCAGGGTCCTCTGATAACATCAGCAGGGTTCATTGGAGGCGGGGTAGATTCACTGTCATTCAGCATACGTGTGTAGTTGGCATAGTATTCCTTCAAGGCCCAGAGGGAAGCATTCTTTATGGACTGCTCCTCTTCCAACTGTGAACAAAGAATCTAATCAATTAGCATGAATAATCTTATTTACTTACAGTACATAATCCAGGGAAATAAGTACTAAATAAATGACTGCACACTGAATGCGCCGAGTAAAAAAATATATATATGGAGATATCCTTTGAATATCCTCATTTTAGATTGAATCATGATCATAATCATTGGGGAGAATCAGCAACCAGGTCAAGGGTCCACACTAATTTTGTTTGTGGCCATACATAAAGGTTTGAGTCTACACAACAGATGAAGTAATCTTTTATTTTTTCTGGTTTTTAAAATCTTTCACTGTTAGAGATCTTTCCCCATTTTGCAGCGAATTGAAAAACACAAAGACACTGCAGACATACCTTAGAGTTGACCTCATCAAACAGGGCAAATAGGAAGGTGTAGAGGTTTCCCAGAAAGAGCGCAAAGATGCGTCCCAGCTGCCACTTGAGAGCGATTCGGGGGTGGTAATCCTCAAGCTCAGCGATAGTCTCAAACAGAGGTGGGCAGACCAGGCCCAGCAGAGACATGATGAGCTCCAACTTGAAAAACAGGTTGTAATCACACACACTGCTCACTACTGTATGATGTCATATCAGTTTGATCAAAATGTATCAAAAAGAAGTTCAATTCAGTCAGTTATTTGCTCCATAAACCTGTTGAATGAAGCAAACTTTTTAGACCTGTCATTACCTCGTTCTTTTCATACCAGCTGAGGTCATCCCTGTTGGCGAACTCCTGAGACCTCTTCACCACGAAGTAGATGAGATAGCCGCTCCCGCCGAGGCTGCAGGTGATCAGAAAGTTGGCCAGGACTCTGAGGAACCTTCGCAGGTGAATGTTCTCATCCTTCTGGTTCTCTTGCTCGTCCACAATGGACTCCTATTCCTCGACAAAAACAAAGACGACTGAGCGCCGGCAGAACTAGTTCTAATTTTTGTGAGTGGATGTGCTACGAAGTGCTCCCCAAAAATCTAGAGCTGTAAAGCTGAAATGGTTACCTTGAAGCTGGTGGTGATGGAGGCGTACTTGTTGTCAGCGGTCTCTGCATTGCCAATGAGGTAATCCCAGCTGGTGAACATCTTCCAGGCAAAGGTGAACTCTCCTTCATCTCCATCTCCACCACCAACATCAGCATTCTTAGCCATGCTTAAAAACACATAAAAACTCTTCTTAATAGGGTAGGTGAACCAAAACTTTCTTAAAATCCACACTACCCCAACATTATTGTGGCCAAAAGATGTCGTGATCTCATCATCAATCATCATCTCAATATCAAATGTCCCCATTCTAGGAAATGAGTTACACTGAAATTACAAGGTTTAGTATAGCTTTTATTTATGACCTGAGAGATCAGAGATCAGATCATGATATATTCACCTATGCAGTATCAACAGGACATTGACATTTCTAAAAAGATCCCTGAGCAAAATACATTTATTTTGATCAAACCAACTAAAACTGCGTGAATAATAATAACAATGCATGAATGCATTCGGTAACGTATAGAGCACCACAGAGTCAGATGCAATTATGCTGCAGACTCACGTGCGGATCACAAGCATCAGACTGTAGCCGAAGGTGCCGACCCCCACCAAGAGGTAGGACAGTGGCAGCCTGAACTTCAGTAAGCCAATGGTCCTCTGGTCATTGTAATATCCATAGAACAGTACAGAGTATTTGCAATATCCCTGAGGAAGAAAGAGACACAATTAACGTTCCCCTGGATATTCCTCCTTCCCTTTCTTTGCTTCCTTATGTGTTAGCTAGCTCAGTATACATTCGCTTTGGAGTTTTTTTAAGTAGTTTTAATATGAAAGTTCTGTTGAGCCTAGCTAGTGACTATTGTGAATAAGGTAGATGACAATAAAAGAAAGAACATGTGCCAGACAGGAGGCAAAGACCGAAAGACCCACCCATAGGCTGGCAGTCTATGGTAGCAGTAGCGAGGCCTAGCAATTTTGTTAGAACCAGAATAAGCTTCCACTAAACTAATGAGAATACCCTAGTGGGCCGAAGATGACTCACAAGCAGACAACATGGCAACTGACACTGGAACGAACATGACTATGAGTTGGAGATGGGAATCAGTGAAGGATAGGGTCACTGACCTATTCTCTAAGGCATGGGCTGATTATTTCTTAGGGAAAAGTGAGCATAGCTGGACAGAATAAAAGTCAGGCTAGAGGGAAATAAGCTCCTTGTGGCTGACAGAAAGCAGCATTAGTTAGAGGCCTTAAAATACATCTGGGAAAAACAGATGTTTTCTAAAAGAAGGGAAGTGTGCTGAATCAATCAATATGGTTTAAAGAAGTCAATAGAGTAGGTCTAATAAAGTCCAGCAGCAGGTAGAAAAGAAGGATATCAATAACACAGCTATGGCGGTGGAGAAGGAAGTTCTAAGAATGGATGCAGCTCCACCTAATACAGATTTTTCCACCTAAGAGAGATTTTTTAGGTGAGAAGTGGAAAAGAGCTTCAGAGAGGGAGAAGGGATGGAATAAATGTTCGGTGTAGTTTTACCAAACATTAGCTTCTGTAAAGAAGTCAGGAGAAGGCAGGAACACCAGGTTTCACAGGGTGTTTAAAGCACAAAAGCATGATCTGGCATCAGATTCAAGAAGCCAAGAGTGAAAAAACCACTTGCATATTACATTTCTGGATCTAGCAAATGCATTTGGTTCAGTGCCACACAGCCTTATTTTGAAAGTGTGGAAGGATTTTTGAGTGCCTGTCCTAGTTGTTGGTAAGAGCCAATTTATAGGACTTAGACTGTGCCAAGTTTCACAACAGGTTGGCAGAGGTAGAAAATAGATATTAAGGCAGGTTGTACGATTTCTCTATTTACATTTGGTGGACAGAGAGGCTGGCATACGCATTGCACCGAATATGGATATTGCCTTGTGACCCTTAACAGTGCAATACATGAAGAGAATACTTGACAGATTTAATACAAATCTAAAGTGGGCTGGAATTAAAGACAACCTAGTAGATCCAGGATCATCTTAATAAGTAGAGGGAGATTAAGCGATCGAAAGTTTTTGATAGACAATAAAAAAATACAATAATTAGGGAAAAGGCAGTAAAAAGTTTAGGCAGGACGTACCCGGCAGGCTTGGATGATGTAAAACAGGAAGAACAGTTTTGAAAAGATGTTACTGAGGGACTGGATAAAATAGTCAGGGGTTCCAGGAAAGTTAAAGCAGTGATGTTTGGAATGTTTTCTAGGTTGGTGTGGAAACTGTCTGTGCTGGAGATTCCAATATTTGTTGAGAAAATGGAATAATTAGTTAGTTCTTACATTAGGAAATGGCTAGGTGTTCCTAAACGTGTAAGTGCGGTGGCACTGTATGAGAAAGGCATACTACGGCTCCCAGATTTTTCTTTTAAGATGAGTTTAAATGTACTGAAGTTATGACAGGGCTCCTGCTATGTGGGGGTAATGATGTGGTAGCTAGCAAGGTGGTTCCAAAACCCAAACAAGGAGAAGAAATGGCAGCTCTTGAGCATACAGAGAGTGTGGGTAATGTTAAAAAAGGCCAGGGAGGCTTGGCGCTTGGCCCAGGCAACTCGGCATGGAGTAGAGCAGGTCCACAGGAAAAAAAAAAACTGAGCTGGGTCATAGACAAAAACAAAATGTCAAGGGGTACAAAGGCAGTGGCTCAGGCTAAGTAGGAACAGTGGTGATATTAGGAAAGCATACCGAAGAAAAAGCTTAGTTAAAAAGAGCTGTGAACTATGGAGGAGAGTCATTTATAGGGTCGACATTTGATGTATTAGCACTCCCCAGAACCTAAAACTGGGTAAATACATACCCACTATATTAGTAATGTGAAAGTACTGCTACTATAAGGCATATTTTGTCAGACTATAAGGTTAGTCTGTTACAAGGACAGTATCCGTGGTGACACAACCAAGTATTAAAAACTTTAGCTAAGGCAGTTTAAATTAGGGGGCTCTAAGGTGAAGAGAGTGGGCATTCAGCTTGTTCAAGAGGGGGAGAGAGCTGATGATACAACAAGTAGGCAAGGCAGCTTAGAGGAGGCTTGTTATTGAAAAATGCAAGTAGATTTTGCAGGAAAGATCGTTGTTCCCCAGGAAAAAGCCTCTACAATCTAACACTGATATTGTGTTGTGGTCTTGTAGTAAAATTTGTCTATCTCATTGAGCTGACTTTTCCTCGAGAGGAAATTGTAGTAGAAACATATTCATTGAAAAAGCTTCCATCCATCCATTATTGCTTATTCCCTAATGGGGTTGCGGCAAGAACTGGAGCCTTTGCCATTGGTCAATAGGCAAGGTACACCCTGGACAGTACACCAGTACATCGCAGGGCCATACACATACACAAGGACAAACAACCCAACACACCACGCATTCCCTCCTAAGGGCAATTTGGAATGCCCAATCAACCTAACATGCAGGTTTTTGGACGGTGGGGGGAAGCCGGAGAACCCAGAGAGAACACACAGACACAGGGAGAACATGCAAACTCCACCCAGAAAGGTCATGGTTCCCCCGGGACGCGCACCAAGAACCTTCTTGCTGTAAAGCAACAGTGCTAACCACCATACCACCGTGCCACCCTTGAAAAAGTGAGAGCAGCGAGAATGGAAATAGTATGTAGAGGATTTGTTGAAAATTCCATTGTGTTACTGTTGAGGGAGTTGAGTGTAACTGGACAGACTTTGAGGAAAATAGTGAAGGAGAGGCAAAAGGTCCAGTCAATGGATTTGGATTAGAAGAAGCAATACCAGATTGGGGGAGTTAGGGGACGTTATTTCAGGTGAGTTGGCCTGTATTGCTTTGTATTTCCTGGTACACTTAGTGACCGTAGGAGTGTGTTGGTGAGTTTGTCTGCTGAATCTGCTAGTGCGTCTAGTCCCGCCTCCACCTCTGGCACCCTCTATACCCTCCATACCAGGGGCGTCCCAAGTCTTGGGTGGCTGCTGTCCTGCAGGTTTTAGAAGTGTCCCTGCCTCAACATAACTAATTCACGTCAGTTTGCCATTATCTGGCTTGTGCAGAGCCTTTGAACTGAACCAGCTCATCATAATCAGGTGTGTTAAAACAGGGAAACCTCTAAAAGCTGCCGGATAGTGGCCCTCAAGGACCGGAGTTGGGAACCCCTGCTCTATGCTTTCATTACCTCTTACCCGAATCAGGATTCAAATACCATTCCTACTTTTCTTTATCTCTTCTATTTCTATCCCCCTGACCAAACCAGGGCCTACAAAACTTGACAAAGACAATACAGCTACCTCAGTAATTTAAAAATATGATTAAAATAAAAAATTATTAGAGAAAACAATGATAAAGATACCATTGCTTATTAATCAGTTCCTAAACATAATTTCCCCAGACTACTTATTGGCAATTTAAACAAAAATCAGTCTCACGTTGAAGTCCATGAGAACGGAATAGTCCTGAGCAGTGTCCTGCTCTGCTCTGGGTACAGTCTTTCTCGGAATAGACCCATAGGGAAGACCCATCAGGACCTACAGAGGTTAAAAGTAAAAAAATAAATAGTTAATTTTATGTTCATTTTGCTCTTTAGATGGCTGCTCATTTAAAAATATTGTTTTTCTTAGTTTTTTTTTTAGATCACTGCTTTTTTTTTTTTACCTCTGGGATGACTACCAGTCCAAAAGTCAAACCAAAAAGGACAAGATTCATGCCATACATCCAGCGCAGGAAGATGAAGTAAGAAGCCACAGATGAACCAAAGTGGCCTGAGGGTATTGAAGAGATTTAGTTTTGAAACGAGGCATTGCCTTACAGTGAATCAATGCTGAAATTGTTACCACAACTTACTTTCAACCTCTTTGATCTTCCTTTCCCAGGGGATACAAGCAGTTCTAAAATTTTCAAAATCCCTCTGAAACTTTATCCATTTCTGTGATTAAAAAAGAAGATTATAAAAGGCGGTGCACATACACACCAATAGAGCTGGAAAACTAGATTCTAGAGATATACTGTACTAACCTTAGTCATCATCACTTTGTAGGCGTACCACTTCCTCCCTTTGCCTTTGCCCAACGCTCCTTCAAATTTATCCACAAATTGCTGAGCCTCCCTTTTTAGAAGAGTTCGATTAATCACCGTAACACAGAAATACCAATACCTTAGGCTGTATCACGTGCAAGAGAGAGAGAGATTACTTTAAAAGTACGAGCCTCCGCTTCATCCTCCAGGGCTTGTTTCTGATATTGGCAATCAGTTTCTTCTTCTCCTCCACCTCCTCCATCAGCCGTGCCATCTCTCCCTCCGACATGGACTCCTCTTCATCTGAGCCGGAGTTGGAGTCAGAGGAGCTAGAGCAGATGAGAAATTAGGTTATGTGTTGTTCATTTCATATGAAAGGAGCAAGCATGCAGGTTGGAAAAAATTATGAAAGAGAGAATGTTGTGTGAAATCTGTGTTTTTTGTCCCCTTCTGGGTGAGAGTTTTGTATTTGCATTGTGATTGCAATGCCCAAAAAAAGGTTACAAACCTCTGCACGTTTGCTTCCAACTGTGCATAAATTGAAAATATTTTTTTCACAAGGCACATAGACAATACATTGGGATGCTATATTTGAAAGTTTCCAAGATTAAAAGAAGACACATTTCTATCTTTTTTTGGAATGTGACACAATTCCTCAGCTCCATAAACTCTACAGTAGATCAGAGTTTCCTGGACGGTTTTGAGCATCCTTCCTTGAATGCTCTACCTGTTTCAGTGCCTATCAAATAAAGTACCTCAAAGACACTTTGACAAATGGGACAGGATGTGGGCGAAGGTGAGGCGGGAGCACAAAAGGGCCAGGATTAAATACAAAACACTGAAATCATGGGACTTTCCTGCTGTAAGGAATTATATCATGCCGCTCAGCTCAAACCCCTAATCTGACTAAATTCCTTAACATATACTGCTGGATGGAAGAGAATAGATATCAAGCTCATGAAAGATTTCCCTTTTCAGTTAGTACTGATAGATATTAAACTGCAAAAGACTGTATCGTTTACCAAAGACTTCATATTTGATCTTCTAAATTCATGTTATGAAACAGGTAAAAGGTTTAAAGTAGGTGAACTTTCAAAGGTTTCGAGTAAGCGTGCTTACAACTCGGAGTTTGCACCTAACACACAGGATGATGGTTTAGGCTTCTTGCAAACATTCCTTTTCCTAACCTAATTTCAACAAGAGCAAAACCTTGTAAAACCTATATCTAGGTTTTACAAGAAAATCCAGTGGCATCTAGAGTGGATGACAACAGGGTCAGACATATTGTGAGAATTCGGAGAAACATAATTAGATACTTTATCACTACTATCCAAAAACATCGTCATGGTAGTGGAGATGCATGTTAGAGACTGTAAGGGACAAGTGGAGCCATTCACTTTCATAATTTTTGGAGCAGTCAGGTTATAACTGACTATCGGGCGGAGATCTGTGAACATGTTAATGATATATTTGGAGCTAAAATTCCCCTCTAACGTGAAACATTGATCCTGGGTGAGGTTCCTGTTTCTAGCTGGAACACTGGTGATGCAAGATTCCTGAACGTACTACTTGTTGCAAGTAAGGGAGCAATTACTCGAAAACGGTGGAAAGCAACCATCAAACACAATACATTCAATATCTATCATGGAAAAGTTGTCTTTATCCGTCTTGACACGAAAACACATATTTTACAAAAATCTGGACCAAATGGATTGAGTGTGTAAAACCATTTTGCTTGAACTTCCTTTAAGTACGCAGTTGAGGACCCAAAACTTTGTGTTGTGAGTGATGATGGTATGCTTCCAGTGAATGTTGTACTGTATGTTGATGTGTATACAATATGAGATTCTCGGAAAAAAAAAAAAAAAAAAATATATATATATATATATATATATTCTTTAAAAAATAAAATAAAAAAATTACAAAAAAATATATATGTATATAGGTAAATATTCAGATAGATAGATAGATAGATAGATAGATAGATAGATAGATAGATAGA
>JABUIW010000107.1:668922-692905 GCA_013363375.1 Menidia beryllina
ATAGATAGATAGATAGATAGATAGATAGATAGATAGATAGATAGATATTTGCAGTTTTTCTTGCTCCAGTCTACCTGTCATCCTTCTTCTTCTTTTTCTTCTTGTCCTTGTCATCATCTTTGTCTTTCCCCTTGTCCTTCCCTTTGGAATCACCTTTCTTACCCTTACTGTCCTGTTCCTCTTTCCCTCCTTTCTTTCCTCCTCCTTTCTTTCCTTTTTTTCCTTTGCCGGCATCACTGTCCTCCTCGTCGCTATCTTGGGCCTTGCCTCCTTTCTTCCTATTGGCTGCACCTCCTCTCTTCTTCTTGGGACCCTCATTCTCGCTTTCATCTTCATCATCATTTTTTCCACCACCGCGTTTCTTGGCCGGCCGCCTATTGTTCGCCCCTTTGCGCGCCCTGGGAGCTTCATCTTCCTCCTCGTCGTCTTCATCGCTATCTGGTTTTTTGCCTCGGCCTCTTCCTTTCGCACCTCCTCTTCCAGCTGCCTGCCTCCTGTTTGTTCTTTTCTGAGGGGCTCCATCTGCATTATAAAACACGGATCATAGCATTTGAAATCCTGAGCACTTGATTTGACAGTTTACTGTTTTGAATTTCATTGATAAGCAATTTGATTCACTTACCGTCATCACTCAGATCGCTGTCTATCTCGATCCCAACTTAAAAAGGATCACACACAAGAATAGAATTAAACATTTTAACAAAAGTACAATCAAGCTCCTGCCACAAAGAGCTTCAGAACTTGCTTTTAGGGTTATGAAACTCATTTATTGGTATTTGATATACCCCCTCATGTTCTCAATATAGCGAACTGTTAGAACTTCGTTCTCCCTCACGTTTTCAACATTGTGAACTGAAGGAACTTTGTCCTTCTTAATTTTATTTATATATTTTGTGAAAATGATTTAATCCATTAAAAACATTTCAAATCCCTTTGACGTCTGTTTGAAATGTAACTGATGTTCAATAAAACTCTAAATGATGTTAATCATGATTAATTTGTTTTGCTGAAAAACACTAGCAAAGCATTAGCATAATATTGTAAGCACAGAGCTGAACTAATACCAGAACATTGTTAGATTTTAAATAAATTTATTAATAAACATGTAGAAATGTTTAAAGTCTTGGTATTGCTGGTATATGTAACAAGTTCAATTCATTATGACTTCATCACAGCATCTGAAACCAAGTCTAAAAAACTATGCAAAGCTATCTGTGTTCTTTAAAAAAGGCCTCTAGAACTTGCCTCCATAAAATATCATAACTTTAAATGTGAAAAACACTGGAATTCTTTTTCCAGTTTATAGTATGTGGACATTTCTGTCCATTGTACGTTTTCAAAATGTTTATAACAATGAGACAATCCCTCCCCACTAAGATTAAATGAATAACTGAGTATCTTATCTTATATCTTATCCAAAACCATCCAAATGCATACTACTTTTGGAGTATATCCTTTTTTAGTTTTCACTGTGAGTCATTCTATTCCAAGCCAAGTACTTTTGCCTAAGCAGTGTTTACTCCTGCTCTCTTACTCTTGACAAACATTTATATCTCACCATAATGGATTTTCAGCACCCAAAAATAAACGTTGCATAACGCTGGGCTGGAGTACACCAAAAATGTATTTGTGAAGATTTTGCTCTCGGACTGACAGTCATTTTATTTTGCTTCAGGGAAAAACACGGCCCAAGCTGCTGCTTGGGTTTATGATCATTGACTTATAGTATCACTAAATCAGCATGCTAACATGCCAAACTAAAGCTTGGAAAACATTTTTAAGCGTTCGATGTCAGCATTTGATCTTTATCAGTTCAGTAAAAACTAGTGCCAGGCCTGCTGAAGCATTAAAGTCACAACCACCACCTTTCATTTACCATAGTTATTTAGCATAGTTCATTCAACCACAAGAAATCCAGAGGAGACCTTCACCAAAAATATAAACTTAGCCAAACATGTAATGATGATGCTCGTATATGTTTACTCCTTTGCTAAAAAAGTAGATTAACATCTGCATAAGTTGGTTGTTCATGCTTACATAAAAGGATCAAAGTTCAATTTGTATACGAATACACAAAAAAAATTAGTATTTTTTGTGTTTAGTACTGGACCACAGAATACATCATGAAGGAATACAAAATAAGATTCAGCTTACCGTCCTCAGAAGCAGCAGCACCCCTTCTCGGCATGGTGAAAAATTAACGCCTGTCCTCTGCGTGCTGTATGCGTCCACAGGGCTCTGACCAGGCTCCCCGCCAACACCCAACTCAGGTATCTCACCCTCTTGTCGCTGCGGCAACAGCTGCGTGAGGCAACGGGTGTTCAGAGCTGTGTGTAGTTCATTCTGGAGAAACAAAAGGGATCCCCTATTACTTATCAAACTGTTTTCATTAGACTTTCATTAAACACAACATACCCGTATTGATGTAGCAGCTGTGTGTCGCATGAATGTTTGATATCAGACCTACACCAGAGCTGAAACAGCATTCATTTTGGTTCTGTGTTATTTAGAACCACCATAGAAAGAACCACATTAATACGCTTCTCGAAACACTCTCACTCACCCTGTTATTGGAGACCAAACACATGAGAACTCCAGACGTTCTGAAGTTTTAATGAAGGTTTGGGTTTCTTTATGAGTCCCATTAGCCAAGCTGTGAATGCCCTTTAGTATGCAATTATCATATATTCTATTTACTTATGGTGTGTTAGTAAAAATACAGAGTCAAGCCAACAGGAACAGACACTGACAGAGTTCTCTGTATGTGAGTGACACAATTTGGCCTGACATCTGAGTCTTTAAATAATAGAGTAGAGCTCACTTTTCACATCTTTAATGATTCCATTACACGGTCATCAGTTTCCACAGGTGAGATGTATACCACAACTCTAAAGACCCATGTTGATGTTAACTGGAATCTACATTAGGTCAAACATTTGCTCTATTGCTGCTTATTGAACGAATTTTTGCAAAGATCATGTGGCAAGACTAGATTTGTCGACACAAGACCCTGGACGAAAATAACACACTCGCACAGGACAAAGGGACACCCAAACTAAGAGTACACATGGAGGAGAATAGGGAACAGGTGGACACAATTGGGAATCAGGTAAGACCATGAGACTAGTGGCACAGGAGGAGGGGCAAGTGACCTGAAACAAGAGAGTTTCTATTTCAAAATAAAACAGAAGATAACAAGACAAAGAGACTTTGCTTGAGTGACTTTGTCTCTTTGTACTCTGAGTACTGTGAGTGAGAATCTCATATTGGGGAGTACTCTGGGTGTGTCCTCATCAGAAGCTCCTATTGCATTTTTTCCAGCTAGGATTGGCTGTGGACAGGCCTGTCAGTGACAGGGAGGATGAGATCCTCCGCCTATATATAGTACTGGCACTGCACGGGCAGCTTACCGCTCACCTCTAAAACGTTCACCTCTTCCTCGCTACGAATGAGGAAGGAGGGTGGCTTGGTGAGACACTCACTCGTGCTACTCAGAGAACTGGGGGAGAACAAGTAACCTAAAGTTCTCTTTCATGGCATTCATTTTGTGTCTCATGGTGGGAAAAATATCGTCTACTGCATTGCTAAGCAGATAACCTACTACGAAAGTAATGCCTACAGAGCATACTCTAATGGCCCAGAATGGGCCAATGGAGGCACAGTGACATCAACCTTGTAGAACCTAGTAAATGTGTGAGGAGAGGCCCAGCTTGCAGCAGCAAAGATCTCCTGAACGGACACTTCCCTAAACAATGCCCATGAGGTAGTGAGACCCCTTGTAGAGTAGGTCCATAGACCCTCTGGGGGCTGCAACCCCTTGGAGTTGTAGGCATAAGCAATTGCACCAGCAATCCAATGAGAAATACTCAGTTTAGCCACTGGCTTCCCCAAATGATTTTTGGCCCAGTCAGAAAAAGCTGGTAACTTTTCCTGAAGGTTTTAGTCCTGTTCATATAAGCACGCAATGCTGTCACAGGGCATAGCGATTGTAACCATTGATGATCCTCAGTTGAGGAGGACAGAGGACAAGCGGACACCAAATCATTTTGGGAACATGGCCCCAACACTGTGAGCATAAACTCAGGGTTGGGGAGCAGGCTAACCCTTTTATCCCGGGTAAAACCTTAAGCATGACTAGGGTGAAGTGTACCACACGCTTGCTGGACGCAAGTGCCAATAACAGCACTGTTAATATTTTCAACTGCACCTGTTCCAGGGGCTTAAAAGATGAAACACTGAATGTGTTTCATCTGCAGAGGTAGGTCCCATGATGGAGCCAAAGGTTTGGAGACTGGGACCTTGCAGCACGCTCCCATCATGAACTGACTCACTAAGGGATGCAGTCCCCATTCTGTTACCCAATCCTTTTAGTTTTTTTCAGTTTCTTTACATCATAACGGGTCCGGCAGGCCCCTGCCTGCACTTCGGGCCACTGGATGCTAAGCATACTGGTAGTATTTTTCTTATATGTCTAGTCTTCACAACCCAGTGGGGTACCTCTTAATAGTTCAGTCTGATTTCACAAATGGCTTATCAAGAAACCAAGGAAAGGGTTAGGAAGGTTCTCCAAGGTGTATCAAGGAGAAATTAGATTTGAATGGTTCAAATTAATGGAATCATGTCTCACGTTAATATATTCAAATAAAATTATTATTTTCTGACTGAGTAAAGCTTTAAGCTTATTAGGGTCGAGAGGTTGGCGTCTCTCTGCAGACGGATTTACCTTCTTGGCCCATCCTATCAGGTTGGACTTAGGTAGGACATCAATGTTTACCAGGCCTGGAAGGAGGGTATGGGGCATTCGTTTCACTGTGGTTTATGCTTTTGCAGTCTCGCAACAATGGGCAGACCCTCCAGAGTCATCATTCCCTAGTTGCACCTAATAAATTGCAATAAGGACAAACAAACATGAACATGAATAAAAAATGTAGAAAATCACCAGTGACAGAATGTTTTATGTTTTTAATATAGGTTGAGAAGGTGAAGATAAAGCAACACTGGCCTCCCAAAGGATTGGGGCTGGCATTAATTTTACCTTCTTAGCTTGATATATCTGTGACCTTGTCAGAAGGGAGGATCTTAACAGCCTCTAAGAGTGATTGAATTTCTGGAAAATGCGGCAAACCGTATTTAGTCTGGGGTGATCATCAAAATGTGGTTACCAAACGGGTAACTTGAACAGGAGGAAGCATTGATGTTTTTCATAATTGACAGAAGACAGAAGTTTGGTCTTTTGGCCATTAGGTGCCAAAAGAGCCAAGCAGTACCAGAGGTTAATTAATTCTTTGGATTAACTCCTGACAAACCACAAAAGAGATGGTTCTGGTTACATAAAAATGCTCTTGGTCATTGAGCAGTTTTATAAGGTTTTATATCAAGCCAGAAGCTGTTTATAATGGTTCATGTCAAGCCAACTACTGATATTGTGTCATCATACTCATGGTGGTTACTTGTTTCAATGACACGTCTTCCTTTGTGAGTGGACCCTTATTCCAACTCACCATTACAAATTAGACACTTTTTGCACATTTCTTTAATTTCTATCAATTCTCTTCTTTTTTCTTCTCTGAACCTACATTTTATTCATTTTTCTCAGAGACACATCCTCAATGATTAACATAAGTGTTAACAGTGTAAGTCTTTCCATAAATTCTCAATATAATATTAGCTTATCTGACATATTTTGTAGTTTGGGGCTTGACTACTCTTTTCCAGTCCCAGTGTGTTGTCAGAAAGGAGCACAACTTCAAATATCTGATGGTTACCCGGGATGGGCTCAAAGGAGAGACGCTGCTCCTACGCACTGAGATGAACGAGATTAGGTGGTTTCGACACCTGGTCAGGAGGCCTCCTGGATACCTGGATGAGGTGTTCCGGGTACATCCCAACTTGAGGAGACCCAATGGAAGGCCCAGGAGATGCTGGAGGGACTGTGACTCTCGGCTGGCCTGGGAATGCCTCGGGATTCCACAGGATTCCTCTGGAGAAGCTGGTAGATGTGACTGGGGAGAGAGAAGTCGGCTTCCCTACCTCTGCTGCTGCCGTCGCAACAGATAAGCGGATGGTAATTTCTTGGAGATAGAGGTGTTTAGGTGTTTAGAAGACCAAATAGCTGATCATACTCATTGTTGGTTGTGAGAAACCTAAAACACAACATTTTAGTGTTGAGATCTACTGGCCCAAGGTGTACTAAATTATCATTTCAGATTCACCCTAGGTTTCAGTTGCAGTGATTGTAGTGGGGTTGTCTTCTAAATGTAGTCCATGGCCGTTAATGAGTCCCGAAACGCCTCAATGTCCTCTTTGTATGTGATTTCTACTCTTGCTGGATGAAGTAATCCTAAACCGACATTGTTTCGTCCTCATAAAGCTCTCCGTGCCTCCATAAAAGTGGGCATGGCTTGGTCATACTGGTGGTGTTTTTAGTTATATCTATCCATCCATTATCGTTACCGCTTATTCCCTTTCACAGTGGTCAATGGGCGAGAGGCAGGGTGCACCCTGGACAGTACGCCAGTCCATCGCAGGTCCTGTTTTTAGTTATATTCAGTTATATTTCCATTGCACCAAATAACAACACTCATAATCCCCTGAATCTAAAAATTTCATTCCAAAATCATCTATTTCATACAACTTTGATTTTAGCTGTAAACAAGTTCCTATGCATGATCACAGCTATGGGGTCATTTCTCACCAAAGTGTGAAAGCTGTATAAAATGTAAATGGTAATAGTATTAAAATGATAATTATTTTAATTAATTAGACTAATAAGAGGTCAAAAGTATTTTTTGAGAGTTTAAAATGTACAGCAATGTGGTCAATTACCAGTATTGGCTGATGTCTTTTTCTAGTTATGTTTGTTTCTCTATTATCAATACCAAAGCAATTTTGCAATATAACAGGAATAAGTGCTTATAGCAGCTTTCTTCATATCTCTATTGGGATGTAGATGTGAGTGTTTCACCACCCTCATTTAAAATATTAGTCAAACATATACACTACCGTTCAAAAGTTTGGGGTCGCATTGAAATTTCCTTATTTTTGAAGGAAAAGCACTGTACTTTTCAATGAAGATAACTTTAAACTAGTCTAAACTTTAAAGAAATACACTCTATACATTGCTAATGTGGTAAATGACTATTCTAGCTGAAAATGTCTGGTTTTTGGTGCAATATCTACATAGGTGTATAGGGGCCCATTTCCAGCAACTATCACTCCAGTGTTCTAATGGGACAATGTGTTTGCTCATTGGCTCAGAAGGCTAATTGATGATTAGAAAACCCTTGTGCAATCATGTTCACACATCTGAAAACAGTTTAGTTCATTTCAGAAGCTACAAAACTGACCTTCCTTTGAGCAGATTGAGTTTCTGGAGCATCACATGTGGGGTCAATTAAACGCTCAAAATGGCCAAAAAAAAGAGAACTTTCATCTGAAACTCGACAGTCTATTCTTGTTCTTAGAAATGAAGGCTATTCCATGCGAAAAATTGCTAAGAAATTGAAGATTTCCTACGACGGTGTGTACTACTCCCTTCAGAGGACAGCACAAACAGGCTCTAACCAGAGTAGAAAAAGAAGTGGGAGGCCGCGTTGCACAACTGAGCAAGAAGATCAGTACATTAGAGTCTCTAGTTTGAGAAACAGACGCCTCACAGCTCCCCAACTGGCATCTTCATTAAATATTAACTGCAAAACACCAGTGTCAACATCTACAGTGAAGGGGTGGCTGCAGGTTTCTGGGCTTTTAGGGCAGAGTGGCAAAAAAAAGCCATTTCTGAGCCTGGCCAATAAAAGAAAAAGATTAAGTTGGGCAAAAGAACACAGACATTGGACAGAGGAAGACTGGAAAAAAAGTGTTGTGGACAGATGAATCCAAGTTTGAGGTGTTTGGATCACAAAGAAGAACGTTTGTGAGACACAGAACAAATGAAAAGATGCTGGAAGAATGCCTGACGCCATCTGTTAAGCATGGTGGAGGTAATGTGATGGTCTGGGGTTGCTTTGGTGCTGGTAAGGTGGGAGATTTGTACAGGGTAAAAGGGATTCTGAATAAGGAAGGCTATCACTCCATTTTGCAACGCCATGCCATACCCAGTGGACAGCGCTTGATTGGAGCCAATTTCATCCTACAACAGGACAATGACCCTAAACACACCTCCAAATTATTATTATTATAATTATTATTATTATTATACTATTTAGAGCAGAAGCAGGCAGCTGGTATTCCATCGGTAATGGAGCGGCAGCGCAGTCACCAGATCTGAACCCCATTGAGCTGTTGTGGGAGCAGTTTGACCGTATGGTACGCAAGAAGTGTCCATCCAACCAATCCTACTTGTGGGAGCTGCTTCTGGAAGCGTGGGGTGCAATTTCTCCAGATTACCTCAACAAATTAACAGCTAGAATGCCAAAGTTCTGCAATGCTGTAGTTGCTGCAAATGGAGGATTCTTTGACGAAAGCAAAGTTTGATGTAAAAAAAATCTTTTTTCAAATACAAATCATTATTTCTAACCTTGTTAACATCTTGACTCTATTTTGTATTAATTTCACAACGTATGGTGGTGAATAAGTGTGACTTTTCATGGAAAACACTAAATTTTTTGGGCGACCTCAAACTTTTGAACGGTAGTGTTCATTTAACTAAAACTGTCAACCTGTATTTATGAACTCTTCATTCTTGATCAGGACCTCAGTTTCAATTTGTATTTGTAAATTGCGTGTATTATTCACACCCATGGTGCAAGGTGTTAGGAAGAGTGCCATCACGTTTGACTTTGTGTTGCATTGTAGTATGTATGAGTCAGTCATGCCATCTAGTGTTCACCCACAATACTGAAAACCATTAAGATCTGAAATTTGCAGGTTAGAATAAACTCTATTCTAAAAACTGAAGTTGTAAATAGGCTGATGTTTATAATTCAGAAACTGTAAATATGTTCATCAAGAGCGAAAAAAGGTGTTGGGATGTCCGTCATGCCCCATTTTCAAATGAGCTGGAATCATGAGTGACCACACAGCAGAATGAAGAAAACATTTAAAATGTTAAGCTGACAGGTATTACTAATTTTCACCCACTTGAGAAATGTGCTCTGTGGTGCGAAGTATAATAGTTAATTATAATAGTAGCAAGGTTGTACAAATTTACCAAAACCACCACTTATTACAGGAGAATTAGTACCTACCTCTGATATTTAGCTGTACTTAAAAAAAAAAACATTTCATGGTGTAACTCTGTTTTCTTCTTAAACAGACTGACTAAATCATGCAACAATCACCATTTGGGACCCATTACCAATTATTTCAAAGGAACGACAGGGCTGTCAAGTAAGCAATGAGCCCCTACAATCCATTCTTGTGCTAATACAAGAACACCATGTGCACATGTATGCAAAGGAGGTGCTATAACATGACATACGGAGACCCAGTTTTCATCTTCAGAGACCAAAGCACCATGGAAACAGAATGCAGCTAGTTATTGTGCAGGACATTTTGAAGCTTCCATAGAAAAAAAAAACAAAGCATTTTCTGAAAGCTTACTCCAAACTGCTCTAATTATAATTGAGCATTTTACATTGTAGCTGTGTTGGCCAGACCCTAATATCCAAATTGCTAGGCTTGTTTTGAAAATATTTTAACCCAGTCAAAACCTTCAGATTACTCAGATGTGTTCATGGATTAATTCAGTGCGATTCATTTTAAACCTGTTTAAACTTGTTATCTGTGGTATTATATGAGCATTAACAATTAAGCAAACAACCTAATAAAGCCGTCTCGGTGCCCTGGACTCGATTTTTGACTGAACATTTAACTAACTGCTTAACATAATGCACAACGCTACACACCTACCACAGAGTAGTTGCCAATTTTGGGCATTACAGGAGATCACCGATTTTGAAATCCCTATTTGTTAACTCAATTACTAAACCCCTTTGCGAGCCACATTCCTGTAGGATTTAGCCTATTTTTCCAGTTGAATATTAGTTTATTCAACAGGAAACAAGTTAATTTACTTTTTCCTATCTCAAAGTGATGTCAAGGAATTATAAAACAAGAACTGTGCCTGTCATCTACAAAGGGAATATAGGGAGCTGTTATCAGGAGCTCTCCATTAAAAATGTCATTTTTTCACCACAACATATGAATGTCAGACTAAATTTTCAAAGATGTTCAGATTTGTGAACATCATTTATTTACATCACACAGTTTATTATTGAAGATTACACAGACAGCACTATATAAATACGAAGGTTTGTACAAACTCTTAACTAAAAGGGGTTAAAAAAAAAAAAGTCAACCAAAGCAGCAAAACAGAAGAAAAACAATTATTCAAACTCAGTTCTTACAAAGTCAACGCAGCACACAACCATTTAGCTTCAAAATACTCATCCATGCAGCAGGCCATTATCCCCGACACTGTGATTTCAACTTGCATTACAAACAGAAGAAAACATTCAAGGGAAGTGAAAAAAAATGGACATTTTAGTGGACCTAAACCCTTCCGAAAGCTACACGTCATTCAACAGTAAAAGAGTTTCATATTGTCATGTGAATTAGTGGACGGTTAAAAGAAAAGAGAAAAAAAAAAGAAGTGTCTATACCATTCAAATCAGAACCGCAGAGAGGGTCAGCCCCAAAATCAGTGGCAAAGGAAAAAAGAAATGGCAATTGGGAAAGAGGGGAGGGGGGGGGGTGATGAGCTAGCAAGCAAAGGCCAACAACCAAGTCTCTTTTTCAAAGTCTCTCGAAACATTTCTTATTCGTAATAAATCCCACTTTGCTACTCAAGCCAGCAGAGAGCAAGCACAGCTGAGGTGGAAATGAGTCTCAGAGTCCAAACAAGGCCCAAAGCGTCCAGAGCTTTACCGGGATGACCGCGGGAGACAGAGTGGTCAGCCAGGAGAAGCCGTTTTGTTTTTCTCTTTACGTTCTTCTTTGATCTCCGTGGTCGCACAGCGTGGCAAATGGCCACCCCGACAATCTGATTACACGGCGTTTCTCTGCATAAACACATCAAAAAAACCTCGAAGCCGAACACATGGACACGTTTGCACTGGGGGTGGACAAATTCTTAAGATGTAACAAAAGGAGAAACATAAAAAAAATTGTTAGGCTCAGGTCCGTTTTTGAAGATGATCCTCCTCCGTGCTCAGAGTCAAACAGAAGCCTCTTCATATTCTCTGGATCTTGTCGGCCACTACCATGGGGTTCTCTTTGCGGATCTTGGCGGCGGCTTCTGATCTGTAGTCGTACGGACAGCTGTGCTTATCAGAGTAACGGTGGATTCCACAGAAAAGGTTCCCACAGCGACAGTCAAAACCTGAAATGCCCAGGCAGACAGGAAAGAATGATGAACTCCACTTAAAAAACTAATAAGATTCAATGAAACATGTAGAAAGCAGTCAATCCTCTAGATCACTTATAAAAAGCAGAACAGCCAGTGTGATTTGTCATCGTTTTCAGAAAGAAGTGTGAAAGTTTCTGCTGTAAAACCAAAAAAAGCAATGGCTGAAACGTCTCTACTCTTCCAGGAAGAAATAACTTGGTTTTACGTCACCCAGAAACTACCGATAATCCCTCTGTGAGCTCGTAGGTGATCGGTAGGAGGGTGGGGGTCTCTCACCTGTGAGGCCGACCTTTTTACGACACGTAAAGCAGCGGTTCTTTTTGGGTTTGGGGGGCTCGGGGTTCTCGACCTCTTCACTGCCAGCAGTGGAGGGACTGGACACTGAGACGGTGGGCTGACACACCACTGGGGACCAACAGGGGAGGGGGAGGTCCATTAGAAAAAAAAAAAGAAAAAAAAAAAACTAACCTCTCCAGCATATTTATATGGCGGTACAAACATTAAATTAGATCAAAATGGTATCCTTTTTTAAAATAAAATTGTTAGCTAACAAGTTTGTCTTGTAACCAACTTATTAAATATCCCAACTTTAAAACAAAAATGACCTGAACTACTTCTGTGTATTTCACATTTATGCTCATTGCTTATATGAACACATTTTAGAATAATGGATAGTTCAAAGATATTATGAATTATGTTACACTACCCGGCTGTATCCAGTAAAAGTGTGTTTGTGCCCACCTGGCTCAGTGATTTCTACCGTGCTTCCTGATGCTCCTTTCTCCTCTGAGGAGAGACTCATTTCAGTCATCTGTTGCGTTACAGAGATGGCAGTTGAAATCCCACTGTGAGGAACATGGAATACGTTAAAAAATATTTGCAGTTAGAAGGAACTAACTCGGTACTCAGTACAGAGCTGTTCGGCCACCTGGATTGAATTGAACATTTCAATCGTGGCAGAAAAAGCGCTTCCTACAGCTCCCAAAATATTTCCCATTTACTGTTATTCAAGCCGCAATGGGATGTCTGTCAGCTGTTATGGGTTCCTCTCTCCTTTTGCCGCTTGCTGGACGAAATAGTGGACAGCAGAATCAGGGACAGACCGAACCGAACAAAACATAGCTGTGGTTTTGTCCAAAAAGGGAATAGGTTTTTCACATGGTGCTTCTTCAACGATAGGAGCTGACAAGGCATTCAAAAGGCACCAAATCTTCCTTGTTCTCTAGTTTTATATTAGATAGTTTTTAAAGTGGGTTGTCGAATATATTTGAGTGGCCAACCCGAATATCATGTACAGTGAGGGAAATAAGTATTTGACCCCTTGCTGATTTTGCAGGTTTACCCACTTACAAAAAATGCTTATTTTTCCTCATTAGATGGTTATCAATTTTTATAAATTTATATGATGTGATTTTCTGGAATTTTCTTTGGGATTCTGTCTTTCACTGTTAGAATGCACATATGATTAAAGTTATAGATCGTTGCATTCTTTGTAAGTGGGCAAACCTGCAAAATTAGCAAGGGGTCAAATACTTATTTCCCCCACTATATGTATGAAAACCTTAATATTCTTGTGAATTCTGGACAAAGACACCGGCGTTCAGCGTAACTTGTTTGACATGTAATAGCTTTGGTTTCTAAAACACAGCAATTTGCACAAAGACAACCAAGATGGCTCGGTAACACAACAGACGTGTTAAATAACTGTCCAAGGGGTACAAATCGCCCCATTGAAACAGATAGAGCTGTAAAATCACTCCCATTTGCAATACAAAGCAGACATTGTACTCATTCAGACCCGGTTACCTGAGAGCATCTGGCCCAGCAGCATCAGAGGCTGCAGCAGCTGCTGCCACCTCTGCGGCAGCAACAGCAGCAGCGGCCGCATTATTCAGGGTGGCCTCTAACCTCTGGATGGCAGAGGCCTCAGGTGTGGAGCTACTGCTGGTGCCTGAAGGGAAAGCACAACAAACGGTCGGGTTCGGTGCTCGGAGGTGGAACGGCTGCACACACAGAGGAAACAGAAACAGAAATGGAAGCTGAAGCTCGGTGGGTCTTACCCACGGCGCTCAGAGAGCCGACGCCCCCGTTGTTCTGTCTAGATAGGTGCTCCTTGTGGCAAACGGAACACATGCCATTAGTCCTCGGGTTGCCATAGAAACCACAGCCAGTGGCACAGAGCATAGGGACTGGGCTCTGATTGGTTTCCTGGGCCATAGCAATGTCTGCCACCTGCTGAGTTAACCTGAGCACAAACAAAAGCACAGTCAACCAACACACAAGGGAGGAAAAGAAAAAAAAAAACTAAAAATACTCAGTGGTGCGACAATTACATTAAAGTGCTCCTGAAAGAAGAATGGCTAGGTAAAGTCCAATTCTGCCCCTGTGGTTACTGTTTTCAAACCCTTTCAGAGGGTGAATATTATCAAAAGATGTCAAACGTTCTCATTTTTTGTTTGACCACATTTATTTTTATGTGCGGTTCAACTTTACTAACATGCAATTCTATTGTTGGACAAAAGCTATCTATCTAAGGCTGCTCATATTTTCATGTCCAGCCACTGGTCAGGAG
Source organism: Menidia beryllina (assembly GCA_013363375.1). Classification (NCBI taxonomy): domain Eukaryota; kingdom Metazoa; phylum Chordata; class Actinopteri; order Atheriniformes; family Atherinopsidae; genus Menidia; species Menidia beryllina. Next base: position 682,842 of record JABUIW010000107.1, read on the forward strand.
CTGAACCACCTTGAATAATAGACACTGCACTATTCCAATTTACACAAGTCTCTAAATTGTATTTACTTTATTGTTTATTACTTATATAAGACTGATTGATGATCTAGTATACAGCATATTTATGCAAAACTAAAATGTGAAGCGATCAAATAATGTCAGAGGTGTTAAGAGCTTTGTGAGTGACAAGGAAAATAAATATTCTAGTTGGCTTTCAGTAAAGTGCATCCAAAATGTGTAACTAATACTAATACTTCCTGGTTTGATTAATATAAATAAACAATAAGTTCTATTAAAAATTTGTATGTAACTTGACCTTACAAGATAATTGCCAACTGCGTTTTCTGTCACCTTCCTCCTCTCACCAAAATGTCAACATACCGCCAAGCAGTTCTCACATTCGTGCCAGATTCATGCCGACATGTGAGAAACTCACATGTAGCAGTGCATGACAGCTTCCCCCTGTCACAGGAGCGTAATGTGATCGCAAAGTCACGCACTCACGAGTTCCCTAAATAGAGTAAAGCTTCAGATACATCTATTTATAAACAACCTCCAAACTCTTTGCATTTGGCCGTGTGCCAAAATCTTCCTCAACACATCAGCCGTTTAGCAAAGAAAAACGTTTTATTTCTATGCTGTTTCCATCTGGAGGCCTTTTAGTCCCCCGACTAGATTTTGAGGAAGGGGGTGTCTGAACCACAAAACATGGTGAATGATGCAAGATGTACATAGTGTTCAATACAAGTTGAGAATGGCGTATTAGGCTAGTTATGCTGATCATCTTAGCAGAACGGAGAATGAAACAGGAAGATCTTTCATGTGAATCCCTTTGCAGAAAATGTTCCAGACAATTTGCTGCCAACAGGGGTCTTAATGAAAGATATACGGAGCAATTGGACATGAAAAGATTTCAGAACAGTGCATGTGGGTACACTTACACTGACCAATCAGGCTGTTTGTCCAGCCTCATTGATGTCCATATCTGCAAACTGACTGGGATCTTGCCAACACGTATGTATATAAAGCTGAGCCTGAATATAACTTGCACAAAAATCACACAATGTGAGATTAACTCACATTAATTCACAAAAACACCAACTGATTGAAAAATCAAAGCAAAATAAGATCCACTTGATGGTGATTTTAAAAGGTGTATTGAACACGACACTGACAAAAATTAAACTTTTAAAATGACAATACAGCTCTGTATATTTGTTCAGAAGACAACTAGTTGATGTCACCACCATGAATTATTTCAGGACTCTAATATCAGCCATTGCTTAAAGTTCCTGAACTTACAAGTCTGTGAATAATTAATTACCCCCTCTCTCTTTCCCATCAGTTTAAATAAGACTGGTGGCCCTAATTCATTTAATCTATATCATCTATACACCCGTCGATTAAAAATACAAGCTCCCAGACAAAAGACAATATCAGTACTGTGACCCACAAGCGTACTCCTTTCCACTTCCCTAACGCAGAACTAGCTTACACCTTACAGAGACTGAATCGGGCAGACAAATCATGCTATTTCGACATTCTTAGATATATCAATCAAGCAAAAAAAAACAAATAAAAACCAAGATTTAACTCAACAACAATCCTGCATAGGTGCATGAGCATTACTGGGCCACAACCGTGTTATTTCTACAAATCCACTGAGTCATGCTAGCTAGCTAATGGCTGATGCTAACGCTACTTTCCGGACCATTACATTGAACTCTGTTAGCTCTGGAGGTACTCGTCGTTAGCCATCTTCTTAAAAGATGTCTACCGACTACTCACTTATTACGATAACTACTTGTCATTCAGTTCCAGTTGCGTACAAGTTTAGGATAGTTAGCCACAGCCACCTTTGGAGCTCGTGAAGTCCATTATGTTAATATGATAAATGTTTTATCCAGCAGGGAACTGCTAGCTTTGCTGCATGCTTTGTCCTTTGTTTTTTCACCCAAAGCACAAAGGAGTTTTGCCGTGGATTGTTTTTTTTAACAGTAACATAAAATAATGACAGATAAAGTAGTATTGTTGGGAACGAGTGGGTAAACAAAAGCCACCCGGTTCTCGCAAATAATTGTCAAATGGATAAAACCTTAACCGACAACTCACTGTAAACTTGGGTAAAGCTACAGCTAATAGCGACACTGCTAGCAGATTAACATTAGCCCACGTAAATACAAATTGTCTCAATTGCTACTGCACAGAGCTGTGTTAAAACAATAACGTTAACGTTACGTATCATGCCCCTTAGCTTGAAATGATTTTGCAGTGATAACACAAGTGCTTTTACGACAAACATCGTTATCGAAGTCTAGAAGTTATCAGTGACACGTGTTAACTAATTATTTCAATCTCTGTCTGTAAATTGAACAAATTCACACTACATAGTCGATTAGATGATGGCAACTTTCCAGTTATGATCTTATGGGGAGCTTTTTTCGTGTTAATTAACGTTACCTAAACAACGTTTGATTCGACGGTGTTGACTTACCTCTCCTGTTAGAAAACCACTGTTTGTTTCTGGCAGATTTGACGACCGACGAATTTTTCTGACATCCACAAACTAGGGCCGTCTAGGTTAGTCGTCGGTTGGGACTCAGTCTTTGGCTCACGCAACTGCATAGACCTTTAAAGACTTCGGAGAACTAGGGACCGATTTCGTGGGCGACGTCCTCTCTCCAGCGCTCCGGTGGCATCTGTTTTATTTTACGGGCTACGTTTTGCTTCTTGTCCATTTCCGGTCGACGTCACGGAAACAGTGATCCTGTAATTTGAAAGACAAGCGCTGGATTGCAGCCACCGAAGATTATAAGGCATTGCAAAACACCAAAGCTTCCGAGGAGCTGTTTATCGCTAGTAGCCAGACAGACATGTTGCTTTTATATTCTCCCGGCTTCAGTTTCATTCAGGAGATTCTGATTTAGAGCTCTCACTTCTTTTGAAGTTGCTTAAGCTAGTTAGCATATCAATTCATTTAAGCTAGTGATGGTTTTGTACAGGCTCAGTGGGTACATGTGGTCTTTAAAAATACAAAAACCTTTTCTAAACTGCTAATTTTCTGTCCTTAATTTACCAGAGAGTGGTCAATGTAAGGGTGAAAAAAGTTTCCTAGAACATGTTTGCAAGTGTTACTTGCTCTTCGGAACTGTGTTTCAAATATCAATTTGATCAAATTAAGGGTTGTAGCTGGTCTGGAATTAGTTAAGTTACAACCTGAAAAGGATTTATGATTTATGGTTTATTAAGTGGTAGAAGAGGATTGTCCATATCACATGATATATATTCCCATGTCTAAATACTTAGAAAGCACTGGCTTCATAGAGCTCATCATAAGTCACTTGAGTCATAGTTTGGCAAAGATTGATGAGACAAAAAAACAATTGTCAGACTTCTGCCTCCATTAATAGTTCTCACCCAGCACTAAAATAGAAAGATAAAACAACAGTCTATTGTCTATTATTATTATTATTATTATTGCTATCAATAATACAGAAGGAGAACTGTATGGACAAGTTAGCCAACGGGTGGAACTGCGATGGTAAGGAATGCGCAAATACCGAATACATTTAAGAAAAATAATACAACATTTAGATCAAATAGAAAAAACCCTAATAGAAGAAATTATTAAAAACAAAATGAACACAATTTTTTTCTGCATAAAAAACGATAGATTCTGGTTTTAAATCCATGAATTTCATTATGACTTCAACAGATTTATATATACATACTAGTATTAATAATAATATATATTAAAAGCGCGACGTAACAGGAAAAGGAAATGGATATTAAGAAACCAAATCACATGACCAAAGGTTGTCTGGGGAACGCATCTAATACGCCGCGTGTAGCCAATCAGTTGCTCGAAGCGTTTGGTGCTCAGCCAATCAGCTTGTAGTGAGCGAGGATTTAAACCAAAACCCTGAGTCTTGCAAGTAAACCCAGCTATTCGCTGATACGACTCTTTGGGTGCTTGTGCAAAGCGTGGCAGACATTGAAATGGCTCTTCGAGTGACGAGAGTAAGTGCTTTTTGCTTTGATTTAATCCTTTTCCATACTTTCGACACCTTTATCTGAGCTTTGTGCCTTTTGTTGTCTTTGAAAAAAAAAAATGGTTTAAATGTCATCGTGCTCATGTGAGGAAATAGGGGAGTTGGCTGGTCCTTTTCATCGTAAAATATAGTTTAAAACCTGATCTCGAATGAATTGTTGCGTAATGCTTCCTAAATGCATATTTCAATTTTATTTTCAGAATCGCGTTGCCTCTACCAGGACCGACCTGGGTGGAAAGGCATGCTCCATGAACGGGCCTGCACTGAAGCCTCGAGCTGCTCTTGGCGAAATCGGAAACATCGCGGTGAACAAAGAGGTTCAGAAAAAGGCAAGTTTTCCTGTAAATTTTAACATTGTGAGATTTTTAAAAAAATATGAAACTTAACATTCCAAGTTAATTCCACGTTTGCATTCCCTTTTCTGAATGACATGCAAACGCTACAAAGTAGATTCTTTACCAATAAATGAGGGAAGTTGCAATATGGTTACATTTATAAAGACTTGCAATGTATTCAATTTGCCAGTTTAGTTTTTCATGGATGCAGCTAAATCATGACTGTGCAACTATAATATTTCTTTATTTATCTTCCATATTCTTAGAATGTCAAAACCGAGGCAACAAAGAAGACTAAAGTTGTCCCCAAAATTGAAAAGGCAGAACAACCAAAGCCCACCGTCTCAGTTAAACAAGTTCCTGAGGTGCAGGTAAGTTGTAAATGGGTGGTGAGTGCTCACATGACAAGGCAAGTTTTATTTGTATAGCGCATTGTGTAAGACCATTCAAAGAGTTTGAAAGCACAAAAACCAAACATACAAATTGGATTCGATAGGTGCAGATGAGATGCATTGTTTCCATATACACTTTTTTAAAAAGTCCAGATTTAAATATTGTCAGAGTTGAGGCCTGTGTCACTTGTTCAGGTACACTGTTCCAGTTTTTTGCAGCACAAAACTTAAATGAAGGTTTGAGTCTGACTGAGCACCAGCAGGAGACTAGGACCTGCCTGAATTGGTTCATAAGGTGCTAACATGTCAAACTTATTTTCATGCTTCACCTTGAATAGACTTGTTTTAAAGTCTATACTCTGAGAAGCCAGTGCAGAGACCTGAGCACTGGACCAATGTGGTCGTATGTTCCGGTCAGAACTGGAGCAGCAGCATTCTGGATGTTCTGCAGCTTTCTTATTTAGGGACTCAGTGAGCAGGTGTTGCACTAATCTAACATGCTAGAGAAAAATGCATGGATTAGGCTCTCTAGGTCTGGTTTAGACACTATTCCTCTGATTCTGTCTGTTTTTGAGATGGTAAAAGGCTGTTAGGCTGTGGTGTGTATCTGTCCATTTAGAAAACATGTTTGCGTTGTCACAGTTGCCAGCTCTACCTGAACCAGCCTCCCCTACTCCAATGGAGACCTCTGGCTGTGAGCCCGCTGACCTCTGCCAGGCGTTTTCCGACGTCATACTCAACACGGCTATCCGGGATGTCGACGCAGACGACTACGACAACCCCATGCTCTGCAGTGAATACGTGAAGGATATTTACAAATATCTCCGTCACCTCGAGGCGAGTGGGTTGAATGAAACCAGATGAATTGCAATTGTGACATCGTCTGACAGCACATTTGACATTCTGTCTTAGGTGGAGCAAGATGTCAAGCCGAACTACCTGCAGGGTCAGGAGGTCACTGGAAACATGAGGGCCATCCTAATCGACTGGTTGGTGCAAGTGAACCTCAAATTTCGCCTACTGCAGGAGACGATGTACATGACTGTAGGAATAATTGACCGCTTTCTTCAGGTGAGGTTTGCAGACTCTTAACTTTATCTAGATCTACAGCTTTCAGCCCCTGTTCTTAGGATTTTATATATTTTGTGTTGTGCACAGGACCACCCAGTCCCCAAGAAGCAGCTGCAGCTGGTTGGAGTGACTGCCATGTTCCTTGCTTCCAAATACGAGGAAATGTATCCTCCGGAGATCTCGGACTTTGCCTATGTGACGGACAGGGCCTATACGACAGCCCAAATCCGAGACATGGAGATGACAATTCTGCGAGTGCTCAAGTTCCAGCTCGGCCGCCCCCTTCCACTGCAGTTCCTCAGAAGGGCTTCAAAGATCTACGAGGTTTGTTTGTGTGGATTTTCTTTCCCGGCTTGAATTCTAAACCCCCATACCTTGTCTCCATGGTAATCTATGACTTCAATCTTGTTAGGTAACTGCTGAACAGCACACTCTGGCAAAATACCTGCTGGAGCTCACCATGGTTGACTACGAGATGGTTCATTTCCCACCTTCTATAGTGGCCAGTGCTGCTTTGGCACTTGCACTCAAGGTCTTGGACGCAGGAGAGTGGGTGAGTTTGCATCTAAAATCTGCTTGACAAGTAAATAGACGTGTACTCCAATATGGCCGTGTTTTCAATGGCCTTAAATTCAACTTGTAAAAGTGCATAATTGAGTCTTACAGTATGAATTCCCCCTCAGGATGTAATGCTGCAGCACTACATGGGCTACACAGCAGAGAGTTTGAATCCTGTTATGGTGCACATTGCCAAGAATGTTGTCAAAGTGAACGATGGGCTTACCAAGCACGTGGTAAGATTGGATAACTAGCAGTGTCTGCTATAGGACTGCAGATGACTATCCGAGACTAATGTCAACCTCCTTTTTTGCAGGCCGTCAAAGGAAAATACTCTACTTCAAAGCAGATGAGGATTGCCACCATCGCTCAGCTGAAATCTTCGTTGGTTAAGGATTTAGCAAAACAGCTCACTCAGTGAGATGGACAATATTCAGCACCATGTGCCGATATGTACAAAACTAACTTAAACTTTTAACATGGATCTTGGTCTAATTCAGTGGTTTGCATGTTTAACCGATTGATTTCTTTTATACAAATGGGAGGTTCTCTAAAATAATTTCTGGTACCTTTTATTTCCCCACTCTAAAATTCCCAGCGTCAGTCAATTTGTTGAGTCTATTGCTGACTGTAGCAAACGTTTTCTTCCCTTGTTTGCTACCTGAAATCCTTAGTCAGAATTTGACTAGGATGTGTTTTAATGGAAATGTCTTCATGTATAGGAGTGGCTTTGTAAAATGTACAGCTTTTACTTTTATTTTATTACTGTTTTATCACTTGTAATAAATGGTTTTGACCAGAAAGCTGCATGTCTGCCATCTTATTTTTTTTTTTTTTATTGTATTCTCCCTTTCACCACTAGAGGCTGCTGTAAGACAGGTTTAAAATAGTTTGACATTTTGTGGCGCCTTCAATCCAACTCTACTTTAAAACAACCACAGTGCTATAAGAACTTTATCAATGACTGGTAAGGTGGGGCCAGACAGATTTAAAAGGAAAAGATCCTGCAATGTATGGCCAGTCAAGTGAGTTGAATGCACAAGTTTATGTGCAATGGTTAGAGATTTACCCACTATCATTCTACCCCCCCCCCCCCCATATAAAGTGCATTAAAGTAAGCCTATTGCTCAAAGAATTTATAATCTTTAAATGTTTATAGCCACTTAGTATAGCCTAAGTGGCTTTAAACTTTTAGTCATCCAAACACCCAAGTAGTGGTTTAACAGTAAATGCCTCTTTTAAAAGGGGAGATCATCCATAAATAGAAACAATACTTGCTAAGTTTAGAAGCAGGTCCAGAAGAGGGCCTAAAATTGAGCCCTGGGGGACCTTTCATGATGTCTAAGCAGAGGAGTCCCTAAGACTGACAGCATGTTTGATAAGCAAAGTATGACCAGAGTCACTCCAGTGCAACAGCCCTGATTATCCCCTACCTCTCTGAACAGAATACTTAAAGTTGAGTTAAAAACTCGAAAGAGCTGCTTCCATGCTGTGCTAGGTTCTAAAACAGTTTGGAAGACTTCAAAAATGTCATGCTATTCCAGAAAATATTAATGGATAAACTACCTTCTTGGAGATTTTTGCATTGAAAGGATATTAGAGATCTAAAATGTGCAGAAAAAGTATCTAGTCCTATTTTTTTTCAAAGGTTGTACAATTGTGTGTTTGAAGTGTTGAGGGACAACAACTTATGACAAACTGCTATTAATAGGTGCCAGGACAGAGGACCTTATAGTGGGGAAAACCTCTTTAAATAGTTTAGGGACCACATCGTCCATAGAACTTGTGGGCTTTAACTGACCAACAGTTTTCTGGACAAATGACAAAGTCACAGACTCAAACCTGTCAAAGCCAGCGGAGCAGGGCACAGAAACTGAAGTTTACTCTTCAGAACAGAGATCACGAGAGGAAATATCAGAAAAAAATGTACTTTTAGCATCTCTCAAAATTTTCTGATAATCAAGGAACCTAAAAATGTTAAAGTGGGGAGATGTTAGCTTGCCTTTGACTTAAACAAGAATAAGAGTCCAATTATTTGCCAGAATACAACTACACTATTAAGATACCTAATGCTGTTGTTTATGTCTTAAGGGCAGATCATTTTTTGGGGTTATTTTCTTTTGGTTCTCTTCCTTTTCTGGTGTTTTGTGCTGCCAACTGATGTCTGCTACTGTTAGAATTCTTGTGCTCTTCCAGTCAATAGTGGCACAGTAAATGATCATGACATTATGAGATGAATATTCTTAAAAGCTTATTGATGTCAAATATTCAATTAACTTCCTAAGATATTAGCAGGCAAATGCTGTTTGGAATTCAACTGTAAAGGCTCCTTGCCATTTAAGTTGCATGTAGTTAAGGCTAATGGACGGGGCAAAGGGAGAGCTATTATCACTATCCATTTGCAGCTGGGACCCCGTACTATCCGTCCTGCCTCATGGGGATGTGCAAAGAGCATGGTAGTATAAGACCACCTGCCATCTGCACAATGTGAATAACTGTGCAGATCATTAGGCCATCAGCTAAAGGCCTGCGGGATAACGGCCCCGACTACGGTACATCTGTTGAAAAACCCAAGACACGAAGGGGGTGGGTGGGAGAGAGGGTTTGGATTTATTTTTAGTGCGCCCAGTGTGCGAAGTATTTAAAAAAAGAAATTCTCATCACATTAAAGATCAGGGGTTTGCTGTCAATAGTCCGCTGAGGTATAAATGCAGCCAATTGATGCTTTCAGCTTTCACGTAATAAATCCAGTCTTAGCAATACGTCATCTTCCAAACAGTTTACACCTTAAAAACACACTTCTTCAGTTTTTCATAGGTTCAACACACAAACATATATACAGTGGGGGAAATAAGTATTTGACCCCTTGCTGATTTTGCAGGTTTGCCCACTTACAAAGAATGCTTATTTTTCCTCATTAGATGGTTATCAATTTTTATAAATTCATATGATGTGATTTTCTGGAATTTTCTTTGGGATTCTGTCTTTCAAAATTCTTTGTAAGTGGGAAAACCTGCAAAATCAGCAAGGGGTCAAATACTTATTTACCCCTCTGTATACACACACAGCTGTCTATCTATACATACACATATATATATATGCATGTATAATTTATTCTTGTGTGCTGAGGTCATGACTATGCAGCCATATCAGTTTACAAGACAGATTCCTCCTTTATTGAGCTCCAAACCGTGCACTTGCAGCTGCCTGGAACAGCGCTTACCCTTCCTGACAGGAATTCGGCTGTGTTACATTTATTAGGATGGAAAATCTAACGTAGAGGTTGTACGTTATGAGAGAGCTCAGGAGCTGGAACTTGTGCTTCCAAATAACCTGACGATTCCTCCCCAACCGATGTCAGGATCCGTGGAGCTAGATCTGCTTGCAGAAACTTTGTCAGGAACAACACAGTGTTTCAAGAATAAAAAAAAAATGTTTTTTTATTGTAGAACTATATATATATATATATATATATATATTGCAGGTTTGCCCACTACAAAGAATGCAACGATCTATAACTTTAATCATATGTACATTCTAACAGTGAAAGACAGAATCCCAAAGAAAATTCCAGAAAATCACATCATATGAATTTAGATAGATAGATAGATGGATAGATAGATAGATAGATAGATAGATAGATAGATAGATAGATAGAT
>JABUIW010000107.1:692915-706315 GCA_013363375.1 Menidia beryllina
AGATAGATAGATAGATAGATAGATAGATAGATAGATAGATAGATAGATAGATAGATAGATAGATAGATAGATAGATCAAATATAAGTGTAAAATATACCTACCTTATATCTGCTGTGTAGGCCACACTCTCAAAAAGAGAATGAAGATTTGAAAAAACTGAGCACCAGAGGTTAAACTGCTTAAAGAAGCACGCGTAAATAAATATGGAGGACACCGATTCAAACAGAAAGTACGGACTTATCTGGCACTGGCAGCATGTTTTTGGCAAACGTGAACAGCCAGGTGAAATTAGTCTACCGCTTAATTAAATTGTAATAACAGGGAAATTGATGACCATCTGCTATGAAACATGATCTAAGTTTTAAATTTGTATAATTCAAAATGTCAAGGAAATATTTAGTTAATTATCAAAACATCTACAAGCTGGAATGGCTAAAATACTTGCACCAAGTGAATAGCGGACTTTGGGCGATTATAACCTTGATTTCTCCTCAAGAAGGAAACGTCAAACGTAATTGATCAATTGCACGAACAATGCACGGTCCACCATAATATACAAGGCTAGGTGGTCATTTAATCGAGGTGGGACTGTTACCGATGTTAAAAGGAGTCTGCTATCTGATGGTCTAGCAAGGTCAGTAGAATATAAGGAAAATCCATTAATCAAAAATGAGCCTGCTAATGTTTTTTGGAAAATGTTTCAGGCAAGGGATGCACAAATTGCAGCGTATTAGCTAATTAGGTTAAGGGAGATGAATGTAAGTGTTACTGCTAGTCATTATATATTCCATTTCTCTGTTTTTGGGTCTGTAAAACCTATCAGTCAGACTCGATGGCCTTATAAGATTTAAATCACATTTTGTGACAACAGTTTGTGTATTTTTGCACATTTCAGAGTCTTTCCAGCTCAACTGCCATGTCCTTTTTCATGTTTATACATGCGCTTTCAGTTTTATGAATCTGCCAGTCAGCACTGAGGTCCAGAAAGAATGCAATGTTCGGCTTCAGACGTCTCGGTGTTCCAGCGACTCGACTCTCAACCACATGTAGATCATCCAAGACCCGAGTCAAAAGTTTCGAAATCCCTCTTTAGTCTAAACATTGTTGGAGATGGCCTGGAATTTTAACAAGTGCACCCTTCAAAATGAATCAATGCCCGTTCTCACCTCACATTCGACAAAGTCTGCGTGTCTCAATTCGGTAATGACTAAGTCAAACAAACACCCAGCTTGAGGCAGCACTGTTAAGGTTTCTGTGGGGTGCTAATATGTCGTAAGCTGGCAATTGGAAAAGAGGCCCCCGGACTTGAGAGAAAAAGAGAAGCACAAATAAATACAGGGACGTTCAGTTTCACAATTCATATATTTTCAAATAAAAATTCAGTGCTTCCTGAAGTCTATTGACCTTTGGCACGAACGTCGCACGGATTGGAAAGAATGGAAAGAAAGGCTCTCATTGTGGCCTGAAATGGTGAGTGTTAGAGCTGTGTATGAGCAGGATTTTATTCAAGCCTCTTCAATGTCTTTGCTTTCAGTATGACTGATAGGCAGAGTGCTATCTTCTCCTCACGATCGAGGAGTTGAGTGCTTGTTGAGTTGACGCAGACTTTAGACCTACGGTTCTGTTTAAAGACATGCCTTGCTACCTCACCATGGGGGTAGAGCACACAAACATTTAAAAGTTTGTATCAAACATGATTTGACCCTCGATTTGCTGAAACATTGAAAAATATACCGTCAAAAGATACATTTTCTGTGCTGTCTTTAGAGATGTGTTGTATACCTTTTTTTAAAAACTGTCTACAATTCAATTCAATTCAATTTTATTTATATAGTACGGTGGCCCTGAGGTGCAAAACACTACGACATTAACGAATGCACAACGACATTAATGAAAACACTACAACATTAACGAAGCACAAATACAAATTCAAAAACACTACAACATTAACGAAAACACAACAACATTAATGAAAACACAACAACATTAACGAAGCACAAATACAAATTCAAAAACACAACAACATTAACAAAAACACAACAACATTAACGAAAACACAACAACATTAATGAAAACACAACAACATTAACGAAGCACAAATACAAATTCAAAAACACAACAACATTAACAAAAACAAAACAACATTAACGAAAACACAACAACATTAATGAAAACACAACAACATTAACGGAAAAGGTATGTCCCAGTGGGTGACCTAACAAGTCGCTGATTGGACTACAGCTCATTTTACTTTTGAACAGGAAGTTATTCTGGCTTTAACGTGTTTTTTAAAAACATGAATGTTCTCCGTGATCCAAACCTTACTTCTGCTATTCGAGAGTATTTTGACTCAGGATATACATATGTTAGCCCGATTCTTTAGTTGGAAACCTGAGAATAAACCAGAGTCGATCAAGAGTAAAAATTGACATTTATTGGGTCACAGGTAAAGTATTTCAGCGCTGGGCTCTTCACAGAGGAAACCTCTCTCTCTGGGTCTCAGTCGGCAAAGAGCCCCGAGATCTGGGGGTGATGGGTCTTTGTCTCCTAAACTGGGCACACCCCTCAAAAGGAGGACTGGACACAACCAAGTCCTATTGGTTAGTTACCTCTAAGACTAACAAGCCGGATTCATGTTGATGACATTGGAATGTGGTACCAAATGGTGTGTGTATGTGTTGACTTAAAGACGTGGATCTAATGCAACAGAGAAAGAAAAGAGAGAAAGAAAAGAGAGAACAAAGAGAATCTGTGGTTACAGCCAGAGACTTCATATAGTTATAAAAGAAATAAAACAATCAGTAATCTACATAGATCATGTGATAGCATACTATGCTAAAGTGAGTATTTATAACCAAATCCTAACACATATGAGGTACAAATTGCTACAAAAGTTTAGTGACGGCTCAACCAGCTCTTTTCCACAGTTTGGGCAATACATTGCAACGTGACCGTAGCACACATCTTCTGGTGATGTCTTTACGTGGAACAACATTGACTCAATGACTCTTTAGTGATACTTTTCTTGCAAAAATGATGACATGTTAAATTCAGATATAAACTATGGGGATTCTGTCAATTTTAGGCTGCAAAATTGAAAACCTGTGCATAGGTGACACAGAAACAATCTATTCGTTCTGTAAAAGAACAAAACTTTTATTGACTCTCACATGATAACACATCACACACACTGCTTTTGGGAAATCGTTTAGATGGCAAAAGCAGTGAGCTGAATCATCATAGACTGTAATTCCACTTTAAGATATTTGACAATATTTGACTGTGTTTGTGTGGGTTCTCTCCGGGTTCTCCAGCTTCCTCCCACTGTCCAAAAACCTGCATGTTAGGTTGACAAGGCAATTTGTGTTGATTTGTCTCTATTATGGACTGGTGGACCGGTGTATCTCCCCCATTGACTACTGGGATAGGCTCCAGTGCCCCCGCGACTCCATTTCGGAATAAGCAGTTCAGAAAATGGAAGGATGGGATTTGACAAAGGACCCTGAACATTTTAGGATCATTCCATGTTGGTGAGTCAAGTTCTAAATGAGCTCTTCTAAACTGCTGCTTTATGAGAGGGTCAACTTCAAACAAAGTTAATACATTACCTTATTCGAAAATGGGCTAACAAAGGGTTAGAAAGGGCCTTTTGGACCCTTCCCTAAGGAAGATGAATGGTTAAGTGATCGATTTGAAAAAAGCTGACACTAAAAACAGACACAGTGACGATTAGTCATAGGTCTTGTCTCCTTGAGTTTAGGAAGCATCTGTTTGATATTAAGACCATTCATTGAAATGCAAATGAAAACCACAGTGTCTTAAAAAGAAAATATTGCCAACAAGAAAGTCCAGGTCAGAGAAGCATACAACTGGTTGGTTCCTTCCTGTAAAAATTCTACTGGTTCCATTCTGGACCAAATTACTGGAGCAAACTTAGTAATCTTTAACGTTTTTGGAGAGAATGCCAATGGGAAAACCTTCCGGAGGAGGAAGTGAACAGCAAAAGGACCAATGCCTCTCGGCAACCACAATACTCTGAGCTGGTCTGTAGATGCCACTCAGATGCCAGATGTGATCGCTGAGAACTATCACACTGTAATGGCTATCCACTGTTAATTAGAATTACTTGATTTAACTTCCACTCTTTAACATGTACCTTTGCTGTTCTGGCAATTTCCTTCATAGCCATTTCAAACTTTTAAATGGAACTTTGAGGAAAATTCTAAAAAGGCCCTTCTCTCGCCCTCTCTCTCTTGCCCTCTCTTTCCCTCACCCCCAACCGGCCGAGGCAGATGGCCGCCCACCCTGAGCCATGGTTCTGCTCAAGGTTTCTGCCTGTTGAAAGGAAGTTTTTCCTTGCCTGTGTCGCCTAGTGCTTGCTCATGGTGGGAATTGTTTGGTTTCTGTAATTAACTTCAGAGTAGGGTCTGACCTGCTCTGTTTGGAAAGCGCTGTGAGACAAGTGTTGTTGTGATGTGGCGCTATATAAATAAAATTGAATTGAATTGAATAGATTGTTAAGTTAATTTGTACTAACTGTCATGATCAAAGGACTGTCTCTGGTGCAGGCACAAATCACTAGCAAGATCGAGTGAAGATGAAAGTTTTATTTTCACTCTGAAAGAGAGATGGCCGGTGTGGATGTGCAAAAACGTAGGGAGTAAGCAACAGGAAGAAACTAGATCCTGATCCAGAAGGAGATGGAGGGTGGACGGGCAGGCAAATAATCCAGGAGGGAATCCAGAAACTGCAAGGCGGACTTAGAGGAAACACTGAGTATTGGAAGGCAAAATGTTTAGTTTTCTCTCTGGATGAAAGATCAAACAAACATTTCTTTTCGTTGACATTTTTGTTTCATAAGGTTACTATGTTACTGGGTTTTTGCATTTAGCAGTTCTGACAAAGGCGTTTCCAAGAATATTCAAGTAGATGGGAGCCCTTAAGCACTATGCAAGCTTAAATCAATCTTTTTTTTTTTTCTAAATTAAACCTGTGACATGTTCCACATAAATCTGGATTGGCATTCATTACTTTAAAGTGTGGTCAATACTCGGCATGATGTTTCGACCTATAATGCCATGTACAGTGGGGGAAATAAGTATTTGACCCCTTGCTGATTTTGCAGGTTTGCCCACTTACAAAGAATGCAACGATCTATAACTTTAATCATATGTACATTCTAACAGTGAAAGACAGAATCCCAAAGAAAATTCCAGAAAATCACATCATATGAATTTATAAAAATTGATAACCATCTGATGAGGAAAAATAAGCATTCTTTGTGAGTGGGCAAACCTGCAAAATCAGCAAGGGCTCAAATACTTATTTCCCCCACTGTATATCATATTCGATACATTCAGTCTGAAATGTTTTGCATCCAATACCTTTTGCATAATTTAACTGTAAAAATTTAGCTAAAAACCCTGTTGTACACTATTATAACAGCAGGCAAAAGACTACATGACAATAATCTTGACTAATTGCATGGTAATAATTTATGAATATTCAACATTTATTTATTTCATATTTTGTTAAAGGGCCAAATAAAGACTATGAAACAAAAAAAATCTATTTTTTCTTGGATTGGGCTTTAAAGGGTTAAAGGTATCTTCCTGTATCTACTGGGTGTTGTAATCTGACCTGTCTGGTGACTCAGCCTGCCTGGAAAACGTCAGGTCTCATTTGAGATATCTTTACAGTGGAGGGAAGAAAGAAAGGGGGGATACAGCAGCTCCTGCTGACTCGTCGTATATCAACCCCTGCGATCACTTGACCACATCCTTTGTTGTCTGCCTTCAGCAAGGGGATTGACAGACAAACATTCTTGCACAATGGCGTTTTTGGATCTATAGCCTGAATTCAATCTGTGCACGATAATAACACTTAAATTTCAACTTTAACTACCCTAATACTTAAACAAGAAATCGCTTGCTGTCCAATAATGTTTTCATTTTTGAGTGCACATATATTGATCACAGCCTAGAACTTTTGGTCTGATGACTTTGTTAGTTACTGTGACATATTTGACTGTACGTGTTTAGTATTTCTCCCGTAACTTTGATAGTTTGCATACTATGATTACAAGCAGATTGTAGGACAACTTTTTAAAACTTTCTGGTGGACTACCACCAGAAAGGATCATAGAGATGAATCCTTGAAGGATTCTGAATTTCTGTTTAAAACGAATTTTCTTGATAAGATTAGCATGTCTTCCCTTCCCCTAGCACACAAATGTGCTTCTATTTCTGTATTTTAAAAAACCCTATACACGCTGTAATTTCTGTAACCATAGAAAATAATCTAAGCAGCAACATGCTGTTTTTTTAAATTACAGTGGAATAGTGTTATATTTGATGTTTTTTTTCTGTTGTCAGAATCAAGAATAAAGATGGTCAGTAAACTACTGTAAAAACAATGGTGCAACACAGTGATTACTAGTTACTGTGGCTTTAAAAAGTTTGCCTGAAAAATGCTAAAATATAAAATATAACATTATTTTTTGCATTAGCTTACTGATAAAGTTAATTAAGTCGTACAATTTACTGTAACTTACATTAAAAACAATGGCAGCTACAGACAGAAGAATTTTACTGTACATTAACTTTCCCAAATCTACTTACTTTTACAGTAAAATACAATTCAAATTAAAAAAAGAAAATGTGTATTTGCAGTAAACTACCAGCAGCTACATTCACTGATATTTTACTTTAGTTTTTTTCTTTTTACAGTTTTTGTACTTCTTTTACTTTAAGAGTAAGCCGGAATAAATTACAATAAAAACTGCTGCCAATATTTTATTCAGATATGGGAGTGTTTCAGGTTTGACAGCAATGTAGCCTGCAAACACCCAGTAAAGTAGAGTAACCACTTGATTATGATATTTTTCTACACTTCAATTTTCTTTGGCATATAGGTTTTCTTTAATTCTTATCTGGTTAATTTTAGGTTTAGGAAAAAAGTTTTCTTTTGGAGTGAATCCTTTCATATCCACCTCATTTGATGCTGGTGAGTGATAATCCAACTAAGAAATCGTTTAAAAAAGCATCCAAAAAATCTGTAAAAAAATCCAAAAACTTGCATGCAATTGCAATTGCTATGAAAGCTACTAAATCCACAAATCATTTACAGCCCTTCTTTCACACAGGAAGATCTATAGCAAGGCCGTGCCATACATTATAATTTGGAATTATATTCTTTCTCGATAGTAAGAAATCCCCTGGCAGCTACAACAGCTCAAACTACAGGAAAAAATAATGATAGATGGAATTTTAATGCTAAAGTCCACCCTTGAGATGGCTATTTTTCATTTTCTTAATTTTTTGGGGATTTTGACTTTCTTTACTGTGATCTTGTGCACAACCACCTTGTTGGAAATATGTGTAAAATGTAAATAAAAACCTTGCATGATTTTCAGATATGGAAATGTGACATTATGTTTCTAATGAAAAGTAAAAAAAACATCTTGAGTCTGATGACAGAAAAACATTTTGAAACGCTTTTGGATGCAGACATTTTTATTACTGTGTGACACCTCCTCTTATCCTTTGTTTGTTCTTGTTGGAGTTAAGGCATTAAGAGTACTTAGTAAGATTTAGTATGGAAGGCTCTGCCAACGTTTTTCACATTACAGTTGCCGGGCCTCCTAAAAAGTTGCATTGCCAACTATAAATCCTGCATGTCCAAAGGAGACACATGTGACGTGACATCAGAGTTGTCACTTATGACAAAAATAGGTCAGTAACATTTTTAAAATATGTTTTCTTTCTTTCTTTTTCTTCTTCTTCTTTGAAAATTAGACTGGGTTTGAACTGTTTCCTGTTGTTTTCTTACATAAAGATGTTAGACTGACAGTTATCTACTAATTTAACTGGTGGAATGCATGGGTTTTTCACCAGAATCCTGTATCGATGACTGGATAATTAGACTGTTGTTTAAGGTCTTCTCCAGCACATCCAAAGAGCGAGTGGCCACTCATTTACTGAACTAATTTATTGAAATCTGGAACATATCCAGCGGTCCGGGTTTCATAGGGTAGAATCTTTTTTAAAACTGCAGGTTGATCTCTCTGACTTAATCAGTTTGATTGTTCCTTTCTTAGCAATAGGCGATTGATTACAGAATACAATTACCTCAGTACATAATCAGCTGCTCATTTTAAAGACAGAATCTATCAATTTAATTCTTGTGAATCATTGAAAAACCAGTTGTCATGAGAACATGATTAAACTGCTTTTGAGGGTTTTCTCTTTGTTAGGTCATCACCGCAAATATTTGGTGACTCAGCGAGGCACACAGGCACATTTATTGATTATGTTAGTCAGTAAAGGCTAGTTTCCTCCTTACCATTACACTAATGCACTTGGGGCATTAGTCCCAGCCATCCCTGCAGCGCCCAGGTTATAAAGTGCACCAGAGCTCCTAAATTATTCACGAGGACCCTCAACAGCACCGTGCATCCATTAGACTCAGTGGGAGAGGAGAGGTTGGGTGACAATGATGTTAGCCATCCACATGGAGCCAGGCGAGGGCACCTGGGAGTGAAGGATCGAATCAGCCGTGGAGGATCACACGTTTGCCAGAAGCTTCCATCTAAAGCAGGGGTCACCAACGCAGTGCCCGCGGGCACCAGGTCGCCCGCAAGGACCACACGAGTCGCCCGCGGGCCTGTTCTAAAAATAGCACAACTCAATAGTGAGATGCATCTAAAATTTAATTTTGTTCCGTTGCTATTCTTTTTTAACCGCACTTGCATTCATATAGATTTGATTTAAAATTAAAATATCTTGAAAATATGTTCATTATATATTAAGTTTAGGTTTTCTCTAGTTCAAAGGTATTGAGCACGTGACAAAACAAAACCAGTGTCAGTGAGGAGTAAGCTAGCGGGCGCAGCGGAGATGGGTGCAGTTTCTTACCCCAAAAACATGGCAGAAAAACTAAAGAAAACGTATCACTTTCACAACGAATGGGAGGAGGAGTTCTTTTTTACGACTGTAAAAGAAACCCGCGTCTGTCTGATTTGCGGGCAACTGTGGCGACGGCAAAGCAGCACAATGTGTAGAGACACTTCACTTCGTGCCACAAAAGCTAGCATGCTAACTACATGGTTTTGTCAGTGGCTAGTGAAAACGGGTGAAAGTGAAAACTCCTATGTAAATGTAGTGATGTACAGTAAGTGATCATCTGAAAATTTAACAGTTGCTGAGATAAATAGAGATAAAGTGGTGTATATTGATATGTTTCCCATTTTCTTGTCACAGATGAGTATCATTAATGATTATTAATGAAGTATAACTAAAAGCATATTGAGCAAATGTATTATTTCGGAAGAGTGTATCAAACTGGTAGCCCTTCGTGTGACTCAGTACCCATGAAGTAGCTCTCCGTTTCTAAAAGGTTGGTGACCCCTGATCTAAAGCAATGTGTGCACTGCCTCTGCAAGTTCCTGCACAGACTGTTTTCCGAATACAAGGTTATGCAATTAAAGCACATAATGAATAATCAAATAAGAATGAAAATAAGTCATACAAGTACCAGGAAAAGCTGAGAAATACAGTTGAATGTAAGATCGGGATGTGTCTTATTTTCTTCCTCAAGCTTTCAAACCAGTCTCAACGTTGCATGTTTCTTTTTAGAGATCTATCAGAGTTCTTATTTTCTTTGTCTTTATAACAGCTAAAGAATGATCAATTTACATTACTTCATCTTCCACAGAGGCCCTGTCTACCATAAAACCTGGCCAGTGACCTCTCGAGCTATCTTAAAGTTGACCTCCAGCAATTATTAATGCTGTAAAACCTCATTTGTGCCCCTTAATGGTTAATTACACCTCTTAAAATGATAAAGAGCCATAGCTATATCCTACATACATTTCCTATGCTACTTATTCCCAACACACTGTAGGGGGTGGGGGGGGGTTGGAGCCAATCCCAGTTTACAATGTGTGAGGGTACACTTTAGACAGTGCACCAGTCCACATCAGGGCAATATAGAGACAAACAACCACACACACTCACATTTACTGCTAATGGCAATTTGGAGTGATCATTTATTTAACCTAATGCACGTTTTTGCATGTTTTTGGACAGTTTTTGACACGTTCATATCAAAGGTTTCCAAGAAATAATACAATAAAGACTTATATCTCCTGAAGCACAATCAGTACTACTCCTACAGTCCCACTTAAAATATCTTGAGGGCTTTTTAAAAAAAAAAATCTCTCCTTGAGATGGTTTTCATACCAATAAGCAGTGAATTTGAATTTGGAATCAGAGAAAACTCACTGAGGATCCTTTCCATCTAGTCCATGGTCTGTTCCTCAATAAGTGTGACGAGTAAAACATAACCCTAACTGAGTGAATTATGTGCAGCACACCTGTGGAGAAGTTCACTCTATATTTTTCATCCTATGATTTTTTTTGGGAGGGGGGTTTCAGTGGGAACCTTAAAGCAGGATAAAGAAACCATGTCAACCCAGCCTTAAAACTAATAATCAAACTGATTTTAGTGTATTCTGTCAGTCTGTTGCTGAAAACAAATTAAAGAGCCAATCCCACATTGTATTAATTTACAGGCTCACCTGAATGGAATTTCCATTTCCATAGAAAAAAACATTGGATCTAGCTACGGAAAAAAGCATAACGTTTTTTTTTAAAACAACAGTTTTGTGGTTTTGTTTTATGACTTACACCCTGAGCAGAGATTGTTTTTTTACACAAATACCTAAGATATGCATCAATCCCTGTTATATTTTTAAATGAAATCTTTATTTTTTTTTAAAGTTAGGGTGGAATTTTCCAGTCAAAAGCAGCTAAATATTCCGAGACAGATATATTTAACAGCCTTAAACTAAAAAACAGGTATGTCTGCACATAGGAATATGCCACACTCTATCTCAGGCACAACAACATGTCCCTCAAATTTTCATTTGTAAAGATTGTGATGTTCCAACATCTTAATTAGTACATGAAAAATTGTGGAGATGATGCATCAAACTCATCCCAAATGTTCATTTTCTACAGCTGGGTGGACTTCCTTTAATAGTGGGATGCTAACATCATAAAGAGTGATGATAAACCTTGAGTAATGGTAGTCTAGAATTCTTTTGATAGATGCAAACATCACATGAGCAGTCTTTTAAAAGAAAAAAGTTGGCAGCTCATTGTCTTGTTCAAACAACTACTCATGAGGTTTTGCTTTATGACAACCATTGACTTCAAATAATTTTTCCCTACACCTGTCTTTATTCTACTCTGAACCCAACAAACTCTTCTCAGAGGTTGTGATAATGGAAAAGAATTTGAGGCAATAATGTCAAAATGCAAGCAATACCCTGCAGCTAATCAAAATGTTCAAACACGTGTGTTTTCAACGTGGTGTGAGGTATTTCTGCTCTCCCGCTGTCCTCCTTCTGTGTCATTTCTGGGAAGTTCAGTGGTATACGCGGCATAAAACACCAAAAAACACTGTGGAAAAGCAATACAGACGGCAACAAAGTCTGGAGAGACCAAAGCAACCCAGATGCCAAGGGTCCTCTTTCTTTGCCTCCCTCTGTTTCCTTGAAATTCCTTTTCTCTCACCATCTGGGTAATGGACTATAAGAGGCGTAAACAGGTCTTCAGTTCACAAAGACAAGCTGACATATGGAATGTCACCATACGGATGTTTTAGAAATTGGGAAGAAGATATTTAAGATGGACAAAGTACTTAGTCAGACTACGTTGAGGGATGTTATGAAAACTTTAGACTTTAAATATATTGGGACATAAATTCAACGAAGAAATCTATTTAAATTTTCTGTGTAAACCTTAACCAACAATGATACCATGATGTTTAGCTATTAACCCTTCAAAAGGGGCTCTTATGTGTTGCATCAGATAGTGAGAATTACGCAGACCTACCTCTGATTCCGGTTCAGATTAGAGATAAGCCAGAACTAATATCATAATATAATTACAATTATAATTATAATGTATTGTTTTTTTAAAGTTGTGCCAGGCTAACATGTTAATAAGTAGTGCTGAAGCTCTTCCTGATGACAAAAGGCATACAAATGTTTTAAACTTGGAACAGTAAATTATATATAAAGCAAAGCAAATGGAACTCATAGAGTTTTTTGGATGATCAGAAAAGTCTCAAGTGTTTCTGTTACTGACACCAGCTAGGCTCTCATCCATCTACTCTCATTGTCCATTGTACAATGGCAGATACACTTGACAATAAAGTGTAGGTAATATTTATGTGTAGTTATACTTATTTCTTATTATTACTTTGCAGATTGAAATTTTTTGTTCAGTTAAGAGGTTTTTAGAAACTTCTGTTCAGCTAAATCCTAGTATATTTTTAATTTTTCACCATCAACAAGTCTGATGGACTTTGTTGAGCAGCAACATGAAGACAAAGATATGAGGAAGAAGTTTGCAGGTTTGCAATTCAATGAACAGGACTAAGTGAAAAGTGGTGTCTGTGTGGAAAAATACTGATGGCCTTAGTTGATTTGAGTAAGTTGATATGAACTTCTAAGCCAGGTCTAACTGGAACGTACCAACTGCTCAGGTATCACCCTGTTAATAAGCACAGGTCCTGTCCTATTGCAAATTGGCACAACAACCATCACTGTTCCTGGAATGGGCAACTTTCCATACATTTCCCAGCTTTTGGTTAGATGACAGTACTTTTATTATTAAGATTACAAAAATATGCTCAGGATTAAGGATGTGAAAGCTAAGATACTAGCAAACAATCAGTCTTTAAGTGTCCTTGTCCTGATGAAATCCAGTATTGTGTTTATCTTCTCGACATATTTTGTAGCCCTACATTATGTAATTGTATAATCTTTCGTGCATTTCTATTATGATGGATCACCTGCTAAGTAAACAACCTCTCTCTGAAGAAGTCTGGAAGCATACTCCCATTTTGCTTGTGTTTCCTCCCATTTCAGCCTGTAATTTCCTGTTTGTTCATGTGAGATGTGCCAAACAGGCGCAGGATGTAGGAGGCCATGATAAACAACGAGACACGTCCTTCAAAGCAAGAGTATTCTCGCTCCATGAATAAAGAGAGATATAATAAAAAATGGCATGCTTCATGGAGAACAGGGAAAAGAGGATGTTTATTAGACTTGATTGTTGATGCTAGGTATGATCCATGACATACAGGATGAACACGCAAACAAAATGGTTGAAATGGGTAAAGACTGAATAATATTGTTTGGGGAAACTTCAAAAAGATTTTTTTTTACCCACTAAGGCTGCTGTGGGACTAGAAACTACTATTACTACTACTAATAATAATAAAAAAAATACAATTTTAATTGACAAAATAATAATAATAAAAGAATAAATAAATAAAATATAATAATAATAATAATAATAATAATAATAATAATAATAATAATAAT
>JABUIW010000107.1:706325-769118 GCA_013363375.1 Menidia beryllina
TAATAATAATAATAATAATAATAATAATAATAATAATAATAATAATAGGCCCCATGAGGGAATAAGCGGTATTGATAATGGATGGATGGATAATAATAGGTCGGCGCATGTTTGAGTCCATCTCAGGTTAACTGGACACTCCATATTGCCCCGTGAGAGTGAATTTTAGTGTGTGGCAACCCCTATCCCCACCTGTGAAATAGCAGTATTGAAAATGGATAATGATTATGTCAACAATTTGAGCACAGAACTTTTAGTAAATACTCTCCTAAAAGCAAAAGTATCAGAATAGCCCTTGACATTTTTTTCCCTTTTAGTGTATGCTGACATAGAAAGTTCTACAGCCTTGGCTATTTTGAGCTGCTATGCTGATAACTTGAAGCGAGTACAACTAATTCAACCAGTAAAGGACACTGGAGAATCCTTTGTAACTGGTTGACCAAACTGCTGTAATGACCAAATAAGCTGTAAAGGGTGAAACTAGACC
The DNA here is from genome assembly GCA_013363375.1 of Menidia beryllina. NCBI lineage: Eukaryota > Metazoa > Chordata > Actinopteri > Atheriniformes > Atherinopsidae > Menidia > Menidia beryllina. The sequence continues at coordinate 706,813 of JABUIW010000107.1, forward strand.
AAAATTAGGTGTTGATATTAGATTAATGTCACTCACTAACCCAACACTTCCTGTTTTTTTTTTTTTGTTTTTTTTTTTCACTTCCTGAAATAAATCAGCAGGCTGAATATTTGTGGTTTGCGACAGAAGGCGGTGTAGATGTTCAAAAGGACATTTCCAACATAATCTCTCAAAAATCTACAGAAAAATATTTTGACGTTCATAAACTGTGTCAGTGTCTTTCATAGGTTCTCTGATTAGAGTGATTAGAGAGTCCTGAGCAAACACTTTTTCTACAATACAAAACATCGCATTAACGTGTAAATGATTATTATTAGACTGGAGACGTTCTGTGCATGATCTACAAATCACTTCCTGCTGGTCTTAAGTGATTTTGTAGCCCTCTCCCTCTGGGGTCTCCCCGGTCCTATCAGCTTTTATCCTGTGTGGGTGGACTGCGTTCCTCCCCTGGGATCAATAAAGGGTATTAGAGATAACTCCACTGTGACGACAGTTTTTCCATGCTGAGCAGCAATTGCCCATCATTAAGTACAATTAGAAATGGGCTAAATTAAAAAAAAAACACAGACAACACCAAAATATCATGTTTATGTCTGTAATTATTACCAGGCACAACTTTTGCAAATGTCAGATTGTTAAAAACACTTACATAAGACATGGCACATAGCACATCTTGTAGTAGTCATTCGTTTTATATTGACGTCCAGGTATGGAAAGCTTTTTACAGACAGACCGTGCTGACATTATTATCATTATGCATAGGATGGGTGCATGGGGTGGCAAAGTCACTAAAACATGCGCGTAGACTGCAGTGGAACACCCACTTTGGTGTTTACAAGATGTCGAAAAAGGCAGTCATTTGCTGTAACCATAGAGAAAAAAAAACATTTACAAAAGGGCCTGTGGGAGTTCTTAAGACACAATCCAGTCCCAGCGGTGAACTCATGCTGCACGGGTCGACAGTACCAAAAAATATTAACGCTATCACAAATTTTTTCCCTCTGACATCAAACTCTCCATTTTTCTCCACGAAAGACAGCTCAGACAGTTTAACCGTTGCTCTGAGGAAACATTTTTTTACATTTAATTGGATCCTTAATGTAAATGTAAGCCACATATCCTCTTAGGGGTCGCGCCTGTCAATTTAAGATTAAGTAGAAAAGTGTTCCGAGGAGCAGTCATCCGCCCAAATGTCGCGAGCAAAGTTTTCTTAAGGTCTGCGCTATTAGCTCACAAATAAACTGGACAAAATGTTTCAGTGGCGCAAAAAGAAATGAATAAAACCAGAAAGCCTGTAGTTGCATTTCGGTAAACCACAGCACAGATTGTTATCTCGACAGCCCAGACAGAATAATCACTACGCTAAAATGGATTCCAGATGCTCAACACCCGCCCCCCCCCCCCCCCCCTGTAGGTACCCCACTGACGGTGAACGCTATTTGTTTGGATGTTCAACAGTCCATGTAAATCATGGACTGTTGAACAATCTGTCACATCTTGAGCAGCCTCTCTGTCCAAGACATTAGCATGTTAAAACCGCCCCTGCTATCTTGTGCAATACCACTAATCCTGCTTTTTACATCAGAGAGCCACATCGGGAATTGATTGAGATTCAAAACATGGAGCCGACCGTCATAATGATACTTTTTTTGCTCGCAGTGGTTTTGTTTCCTGGAGCCATATTTTAACCCTTGTAAAGAATGCATTTGTATGCAAAAATGTGTGTTTGTGTTTCATCATTCTTTCTTTCTGTCTCAACTTGTATATCTTTTTCATGAAATTGCTACAGGAACTCATTAACATTTAAGTATTCAAGTAACCCGAAGCAGCTCAGAGACATTCTAAAGGCTATCTAGATCCCTTTGCCCCATTTTGCACCTTCCAGATCAATAAAACCCTAAAATAAAATAAAACCTTGCAGGGATAAATCTTAGCTCCGTAGACCTTTAGGAGCTGCAGCTTCTGTTTAAACGTCTGCACTAATATTTGTGAGATGACTCAGAGAAGCGGTAGACAACAACGTCTCGCTGTTCTGAGACCCGCTCTTGTCAGCCATGGAAAATGTTCTGGGTCACATCAAGTCAACACATTGTTTAAGTTGGCTTAGGCAGCTTTGATCTTTTACCATGCTAAAAACTATATTAAGTCACTCGGCTGATTGTAAAGGCGTTCAATCAACTTAGTTTTCATATTTCATAGTGTCAAAGTGCACTCAGTTAAACCAAACTTGAGTCTCATCCAACCCAATATAGTCCAAGGGCTTGAATTGCTTGTCTAATGCGGTGCCATCTGCTTTGTCTATTAAACATTGCTCTTTAAAAAATAATCTATCAACATATACCCCTTATTGTAGCAATGTTAAATGTTTAAAAAAGTACCCGTTACAGAGCCTTGACTCCCCCATCATGTCCATGTATTGGCATCCCAAACTGCAGGGAATGAAATTCAATTCAATTCAATTCAATTTTATTTATATAGCGCCACATCACAACAACAGTTGTCTCACAGCGCTTTCCAAACAGAGCAGGTCAGACCCTACTCTGAAGTTAATTACAGAAACCCAACAATTCCCACCATGAGCAAGCACTAGGCGACACAGGCAAGGAAAAACTTCCTAAAAATCACTTTGTTTAAATATCTTCACAAGAAGAATCATTACTCGAGTTCAATTACAGACAGACACTTCTAAAGTCTTCTTGATGTGAATAAAAAAGTTGCATGATTCAGACAGCACCAATAATTTAGTTAACCTTTGATAATAAAGTCAAACATGAACCCAATTAGAAAGGTGTAATCTGTTTGTTCACGTCCAAATTATGGTAGTGTTACAAAAAGGGTGCAAAAATCAAATAATGGTAATGTGGTAATCCTAACCAGTAATTAGATATATATTGACATTTAAGCCATATTATTAGTTTTTCTCTGAATCTTTGATCATCAATATGTAACCCCAGCAATTTGTTTTTAACATTTCACTTTAGCAAACGTGACTGTTTATTGAGACATATAATCACTTTTTTTGCCAAGAGATTGTGGTGGGTTTACATTTTTTTGTCATTGCATTTGATCCAACCCTGTAGTTCCAGCAAATAATTGCGCTATTCTTTCAGAAGACGAACAAGCTTAAAATTGCTTGCCAGCAGAAAAACAACATGCCATTTAATCCTTTGAGGGACGATGCCTGTTACAGATTTATTTTCAAAGTCCCACTGAGAACCTTTTGCATGTGATTGACAGTGAAAAGCAAAAAAAAAAAAAGATTAACGTTTTTGGTCATAATTTATCAATTGAAATTCATATTGTGTTTAACTAGACTTGTTAATTTAAGACAGCACTACAAAAGTCCAGAGAGAAAACGACAACACAGCGCCGTCCATCAATCTATGTCTGCTTAATCCAATCCAGGGTAGCTGGATCCTTTCCCATCTGCCACTGAGGTCAAGGGTCAAGTTAGAATTCCCAAAATGTCTAAAAGAAGCTTTTAAACTGATAAAAAGTTCTGAAACAAACAAACTGGTTGACAGACTAATTCGACACTATTTGACTTACATGAGTGTTTGGCTAAATTCTTAAGGCTTCGTAACCACAACTCTGCCTTTACAGAAAAGTTGTGAGAGATCAAATATCTGAAAGGAAAAAGATGGCAAACTAAATGCATTCCTTAATACAATTGATTCTTTGACTGACGGTAACTGAATATAAAATCAAAATCCGATTCACAGCAACGATTTCGTTTTTCAACAGTTTTGTGTGGTTTTTATTTGTTTTTTAATATTGATTCAAGGAATCTCTGCAAACGAAATTAGATAATGTGACAATTTCATTTGATACGACTCGTGCTACTTTTAGTTACAAACCACAATTAAGAACTATTGCTCAAACCTGTTGCATGGCCTTTTTTTAATGTTTCCCAGATGTTGCTTCCCTACTGTTATCTGTAAAACAAAACACGTTCCCATAAATCTTTTATCTGCATTGTGTTACGAGGTCCCAAATGGCTCCACACTTTATAATTCACAAGTCTAAAGGCTGTGGTATTTGCTATTAAAAGCCAAGGACTTTCACTGTTATGATACAGACTTGATGCATACAGAACACAGCGTGATAAGTACTTTTTTTATCTCTTGGATGTAAACTTTTTGTTCAAAAGAAAAAGTGCCAACAGCTACATTAAACTGAGATCTGTGCAAAGTAAGAATAAACTGTTTTAAGTGCTAACATGCACACGTTATTAATCTTGACAAGTGTGTTTAACTCTGAGGCCAAGACAAATTTAGATCTTGACCTTTTAATGGTGCTGGGAGAGGTTTCCAACGGTTATTACGGTTCATCCTGAAGGGATAGTGAATAGAATCATATGAGAATCCTGTAAATAATCGTGGAAATATTTCTGTATTGACAGAAGTGGTCAACCAACAAATTGATCACTTTTCAAAGATCTGTTCCAACTCATGATCTTATAACACAAACCTTAATGTTTTCATTCAATAGCTATAAACTCTCAGGGTTTTACTTAATAAATCTTTTCTGATGTCATCAAATGAGGCATTAACTTGAAGATTATAGTTCCTCAGTGCCACAGTTTTAATAATTATAGCCCACAAGATGTTTCGTCCGAGTAAGCATTCCATTTCTCACGTGCTGGATCTTTGCCGTCATCTTTAGCGTAATTGTTTTTTCCAACCAGAGCCCTACTCCCAAATGATAAAAAAAGACATGCAGACATTCCCAGAAACACATCCCAGCCGCTGCTGACTCATGTTTTGCAGTTGTTTCCCAGATTTAGACGTTTTTCATTCAGTCCTTTCCTTTTCCTGACATAGGTTCTGCAAATGTTTCCCGCACACACACGTTTCAGGCCAAACCTGTCGTATTAATCTATAGGTCTAAACACATTAATTCAAGAATAACCAGGTCAAAAGTAAATAAAATAAGAGGGGGCAATGAAGGGTTTTATCTTGATCAAGGATACATTGGCATGTTGGGAACCTGTGGTAAGATGACCACTACACCTGGGAAATTATGGTGATATCCAGCCTGCTTATTCTACTTATTTGTAACTCCTTACTAATTGGTGCTCCTCCTTGTAATCCATTTGAGTCATTATAGACGTGAGCTAAATGAATTATTTACTTTGTTTTGCAGTAAAACTGAGGATCTCCTATAAACAGTGGTTTTTAATTTCCAACCCGATTTAGATTTATGCAGGACCAGAGTCAAATATCCCAAAAAGGCATGGCTTTTTTTTAATTTCACATTGTTCTATAAGAGGATATCGCCCTACCCAGTACATTCAAGTAATCCCAAACAATTTTAAGTGTTATTTTAAAAACATGAAATAGAACGTCTAAAGCTTGAAATTTGCCTGGAAAGGGCTAGAGGTTATGGCTGTATCATAATGGCCTTTGTGTGATTATTGTGTTTAAAAAGCTTTTTATCAGTGATTTCTACTAAAACCAGCAAATAGCTACAATACTGAATGGGGCTGGATTAATCAATGATTACAAACTTATTTAATACTGTATAAAATATACATTTGTAGTCACTTTACAAGTTATATTGTAATTTACAAAAATAACATATAAATGACAACTTTCAATGCTTAAATCCAGAGAATGGACATTTCCTAAATTTATATTTTTAAAGGTCATCTTTCACAATTTCACATTAAACAAGCTTTACCAGAAATCTTTTGTAAAATCCCTACGGGCTGAAAGGTAGTTACTGTCCGGGTGTTTCTCTTCCTAGTTGAAATCAGATGTGCAGGACACATCTAAAACTTTAAAGAAATAACTAAGGTCTAATTTTCTAGTCAGATGGAAGCTGAAGCCATATTCGATTGCTTAATGCCGTCCCAAAGTCCCCCGCAGGCAACCGGCTTCCAGCAAACGTAGGTTATTTACCAGTATTCAGGATCTGATGTAAGAATTTTGTGGAAATCTGTATGTGATTATAAAAGACTCTTTGTAACTTAACAAGTGGAAGTTATCAGGGACAGCAGATGTTAAGTTAGACCAAGAAGACCTTTGCAATGTGTCAAACACCAAACACCAAAAACAGTTTTAAATCTTCCTGGCTTGAGAAGATCTTATCACTCTCTGTAGGCCACTTTTTTTTCTTCCACTGGTTATGAATCATTGTAAAAGACTAACAACTTTGAGCATTTCAGCCTTTTCCGAAAACAGCTTAAAAATACACAAAAGACATAAAGCAGAATTGAATGATATTTATTCTCATGTCTGTAATTATTTCAATGTACACATATTTTTGGATAATATCACAACTCAGCAAGTAACATGTAGTTTTCCTCTGTTTGGATACATTGAGGAATATAACTATCCTAGACCTCCCAGCAGGGCCGGTACACCCTTCCCACCATGCATCTCATGGTGTCCCTCCTCAGGATGGGGATGCTCAGGTGCTGTCCAGCATCTCTTTGCTCAGTAGACTGGCTGTTTTCATCAGCCGTGCGCTTGTAGGTGGACAGTCCATTACGCAGCACTTGCAGGTCTCTCCAAATAGTCGGATCGGCGGCGATGACGATCACCCTCGGCACTCTGGATTTGGTCACGGTGGCCAGATCTGCATCACCGAGGCCGTTTTCTGCGGCCTGGTCATTCAGAAGAGAGGTGAAAGCTTCCTGCCCCAAGGGTCCATCTTCAGCCATACCCACGGGTGATGCCGCTGACGGGGCATAGCACTCAAACAGCAGTGCTACCCCAAAGGCGATCGACAGGAGAGACCGTCTCATGGTGAAGATCTTTCAGGAGGTGTGAGGCGCTGGGTTGGTAGGTCGAATTTCTTGGAAGTCTTGAATCGCTGTGCTGACTTTAGACGTACACCATGTCCCTTTTATACCATTCGGGACCTGTTGAATTGACCACGTTGGATAGTTTGTCACCAGCTCCTTGTTTTGTGTGCAGGAAATTAGCCCCAGGCATTAAAGAACAATCGGGTAGAACACTCGCTGTGCTCAAGTGTGTTGTTTTGGTGGAAAGTTAATTAAAATCTTTGATGTCGTGGCTTGTATTAGACACTTGACAATGAAAGAGCCGAAAGTCTTTGAATAGGTGACACCAACGGAATAACATTCATCCAAAATCAAGGCCCTTTAAAACAACAAGGACAGAAAGCATCTGTGGAGCTCTTGAGGTGTCAGGACACTTGATCATGAGATCTATTTTCCAAGATTATTGTTTGCACTGATGCTCAAGGGGGATTTAATCGCAGCTTATTGAGTAAAAAGCAAACAAATGGTTCTTCAAGTGTTTGTGTCTCCGTGGCAGCAGCTCTTTGCTGATGTGTCAAAGATGAAGGTAAGTTAGAGAATGTTTCTTTATTTTGAGAATAGACAAGCTACATGCTCTGAAGGGGTTGGTAAAGGGTTGAAGTTTGATCTCTTGCCAGGGCACTGCATACAACAATTACATTTTCACCTAATTATGGTTGCCATATGGCTTGTGAAAGTGCCTCACTTCTGCATCTGACAGACCCAAAGGAAATCAATTTATGCTATGTATGCATGTGACATGTGGCTCAGATGACAATTTTTTTTTTACCCAGAAAATTTTCTAGTGAGTCTTCCACCAGCTGTTATTTATTCTTCTGGAACAGTAGTGGCATACCATCTTGGATCATTATGATTTAATATGAAACAGATTGAGTTTTTCATTGCTTACTGCACATTGTGAAAATTTCTTATCCGGACATAAAATTTAGGATACCGGCAGTAAAGCAAATTTTTAGTGTTGGAATATTGCAAAATACCAGTTTGCTTAGATTAGCTGAAAATGATTTTTTGCTCCAAACTGTGACAGATATTTTGAGATGTATTTTATTAAAGCCTTGCTACGTTTTTTGAAGACTGATCTGAAATCATAGATATCACTGTTAGCATGTGTTATCATTTCATGACATGGATGTGTGGTGCTCTTGTGGTTGTTATGGTGGTAAAAAGCCTGTATTTAATTCTGAAAGTCACACAGAATGTACATAACTGAGCTGGCTATCCACAAAGATAAGCATTTTACGTCAACACTTCCATGAAAAGGGCATGTCAAATTAACTTTGTTTTAACCTCTTTTCATGGCAGCGTTACATTGTGTGGAGGTGGGGGTTGTTGTATCCAAATGCAGGGCAAAAAACAAAACAGGGAACAAGGGATTCAAAAGAATAAAGTGTATTTGTTCTTTTAAAGTGTAATTCCTGCTTTTGAAGTGTGTAGACATGTTGCTTGGTCCTGTTGCTTTTCCGTTTTACTTATTTTAAAAAGCATTTAAATCATTCTATTTTTCCCACAAGTCTGGAATGTGATTTTATTATTTTCCGAAGACTTTCTGAGTCCCCTCTATTAATTTCTCGAGATATTCAGTGGCCATAGCATCATCAGCAATTTTCTCTTCAGAAAATCAACATGCTGGAAACAGAAATCCAACGACTCGAGGTAAATGTGGAAGAAAATGGAGTAAGTGGATATGACACAACTTTACCTCTGGCTAAACACAGTGGACACGATCCTGTGGACTGCATTTGGTGCTAAGCTGAAGAATAAAACATCTCACAGGGAGCAGACAGCACCAGTCCTGCCTGGTGATATCTGCGATGCGATGGCCTGCACAACCAACGAGACCAAAGTCTTCCTCAACATTACTTGTTAGCAGGACACAGACTTGGACAGCAGTCAGTGGAAAACCAAGAAAGAAGCCTTCCACTCCACTGACAAACATGCCACTACAGAACAGATATGCGCTGCTACAGAACTTTGGTTATCCATCTGATGACCTGGATAAAGTCCCTTTCACACAGCAAGGTAAACCGGAAAAACAGCTCAGAAAATAACAGGCAGGAGGTTAATGCCTGGATCTGAGACTGGGAGGGATGCAAGATATGTGTGGGAAATGTACAAAATTACTGTATTTTAAAAAAAAGTACATCTGGTATCACATGTAAGAGACAACATTGTACAAATTCTGGCTCCAAATTCAACTAGCAAGACTCTTGTAATACACCTGGGATCTCACGATATTTTGAACCTGGAGTCTGAGGTGCTAAAACAAGGCCATGTGACAAAGTTAATAGTTTGGATGCTTAAGTGTTTATACAGTAAGTTGCACTCTACCACTGATGCAATGAGATGAAAGATTCAGCAGGCTGTTTAGCCTGAACAATTGGCTGTCAGGTGTGTGCGCCACATACTCCTTTAGTTTTAAATAACAATTTCATTTTTTTCTGGGACCGCAGACATTATTTTAATGCAGATGGTCTCGGCCTGTGTCAACTGATCTGGAGTAAGGCTGTGTGTAGCTAGTCTTTTCTATGTTTCGAGTTACTGTTTTGCTCCATTGAACAAAGACAGAAAGAAGCAAAAGCAACAAGATAAGATGAAGCTCAGCAGTAACCTCAAGACGGGGGTGCTCCACCCCCCCTCCTGCGCCTCCAAAGGACGTCATCCTGGGGCTTCCTCAGATGTCTCCTACACTAAAAGGCAGGAATCTCTCATCTAGGGTTATCCTCCACATCTCTCCCTCTGCTGGACTTCACTGACCACATGCAGGAGCTGGTTGTCATCAAGATGACCCCTTGCACCAGTCCCATTCCTGCACCCATAAAATCTCCCACCCCGTCGTCCTCCCCCACCACAACCAACAAATCCCATCCTGTTGTCCTTTCCCCTCCTCCCCCACCACAAACTCAAAATGTCAACTTGGTCTTCACTGACCAGATGAGGACAGAGTTGTGGAATTCTGCTGTATCAGCACGACAAAGAGCCCTGCATCAGCTGAATCTTCTGAAACAGCTGGTGAAAGAGGATTGTCACCAGCATCCAAAACCTCCTGCAGTGTTTTAATACGTACCTAACGAAGGCTACATTAACACTTCAGCCTGAAGTGACCCAAATCCAACTTTTTCGCTCAGATGCGACCTGTATTCGATCTTTTCGTGACAGTGTAAAAAAACGCAGACTGTTTTTTTTCCAATTGCAATCCACGCCACTTGGATATGTGCTCCTTAATCCGATATGTATTCGATCTTTTCAAATGTGACCTGAGTCTGTAGAGCCAGGTTGGATTAATCCGAACTGCAAATCATTGATACTCGACAAACGCCACCTTTCTGTGTTCTGTAATGTGAAAAAAAAAAAACAGCAACCATGGCGGACGAGAACAGTCAGTGAACAGAAAGCATAGTTGATGAGCTCTTTAGTATTTGAGGCATAGCTCAATCCAGGCCGGGCTTGAGGGTTCTTTTCCATTTTTCCCTTATACTTCATGAAGTAACCGAGAGAATAAATCGGTTGGGCGACCGCTCTCAGTAGATTCAGCCAGTCCAAGGATGCGTATGTTTTGACGGCGGCTACGGTTCTCCAAATCCGTAACTTTAGCCTTTAGCTTAGCATTCTCGTCCCGGAGAGAGGAGCAGGCATTTTCCAAATCCATAACTCGCTGGTTTAGGTCTTCAGATGCAAGTTCAAGTGAAGAAATACGTTGGTCGTGATCGTCCAAAGACGTTTTGTTTTGATCTAACTTAGAGTCTATCGCATCAAAAGATGACTTGAACTCCTCAGACAGCTTTTCGCGGTGTTCTTCAAGTAGCTCTTTAATGGTGTCAAGGGTTAAGCTAGGCTCAGCGTTAGCATCCCCCTTTTCGGTAGTTTTCTGTCCTTTAGGCGGCATCTTAATCCCACTTACAGGTCAGGTTGCAAAAGAAAAAGAAAAATGTATAGCAAACAAAAAAAAAGTACACAACTTAAAAGGTATAAGGGCTGAGTGGTATGAAAAAATAAAGAGACGGCAGGAGCGCTCTCACCACACGTCTACTCCATTTGCCTACCAACAGGAACTCCTTTTCAATTTTTCCAAAGATTAGTTAGCCTATAGAGCCCCAAAACATTCTGTTCATTTCTACAAACTTGTGTTCACTACATGCCAGGCACAGCCAGCCCATTATACTAATACACTGAAACTAACTTGACAAAATGTCAGGGCTTTAGCAGGGAAAACATTTTCGTTTTGTCATGTTGTTAACTGAGACATGGCTCAACAAAAACACCACTGATGCAGTCCTGATTGAGGCTAGTTCAATCATCTCACTTCAGACAGGAACATTTTCAAAAGCCTTAAAAGCTGCTCTCATTAAGCCTGTCCTAAAGAAGAGCAGTGTTGATGTCACAATACTGAACAACTTCCAGCCCATACCAAAGCCATTCTGAGCATTCCGATCAAAGAACACTGAGGGTCTGATCTGTGGGGTTCTCCAGGGGTCAATCATGGGACCCCCTTTGTTCACTCTGTACATGGTTCAATTAGGTCAGCTAATGCACAGCTATAATGTGTCATTTAACCACCATGCAGTTGGCACACCGATCTACATGCCACTGACAGCAGAAGAACATGGGTCTATAGATTTATTGGTTCGTTGTACTGAACAGATCAGTTTGTGGAACAAAACACAAAAATAAAATCTTTGTCTGTCGCCCACTGAAACAAAAAGAAAGAGTCATCAGTCACCCGCTCTCTGGAACCTAAAAATCAGAAGAAAAAAATCTTGAGGTAATATTGGACTCAGACCTGAACTTTAATAGCCACATCAAGTCAGTAACATCAGCAGCCTTTTGCCATCTAAAAAACATTGACAGTATGGCTTACTGTTGCTCAGACAACAGACTTTAAAACTTTAGAACAGCCCTGCTTGTATACAAGTCTTTCCATGGTCTAATGCTAAAAACATTTCTAGCCCGTTAGACCTGTGTGGATAAGATGATTATTTGCTTTTTGTTTAACTTATTCTTAATTTTCTGCTTTTAAACTCACTAATTAATGCATTTTTCTGTTGTTTTTTAATCTATATCTAAAGCACTTGTAAAGGAAATGTGCCATACTAAGTCATCAGCTTTGCCTTTTACAAATAACACCATCTAAAGGCAAAATAATGCCATTAACAAAGCTAAAACTAAACTTGACGAAACAAAAATCCCAAAACCTAGAAACTAATATGCAGACCTTAATTAAGACATAGAAAAAACACTGTTGACATATAGAAAGCAGGGCAATTAGCATGGAGTTTGTAACACATGGCAAGGATTTGACAAAAATTGACCAAACTAAAGAACCCTTCCTCATGCAGAGGAAGGTTACTGCAGAATGAACAACAGGCGAGACAATTAACACAGGTGCAAAGACTGGAGAAGTAAACTTGACTAAAACAGAGGAGAAGATAAGTTTTCACAGAGAGAAGAGGGGATACAGGAAAGTGAAAAAAGGAAGCCAAGACAACTCAAAAACAAACCAGAATAACTAACCAAAACCCAAAGAACCTAACGGGCAACACCACAAGAGCCGTACTTTAAATGTGGCACCACACATTTCACCTTCTGTGCTTTTGTAGGAGAGTCTGTAGGTGTTTGTAGGTAACAGTGAGACCTTTAAAGTCATATAATTTGTTCTTTGATGTACCTCAGACTTGGTCATATAAATAGTAACCAGTTTGAATTCCTTTCATGTGTCGTTCTACAATGGTAGAATGACCTACCGAGCACTACGAGAAAAGGGGCATCCCGGTCTATCTTCAAGAAAGTCTTGAAGACCCAACTCTACAAAGACTATCTCCTACCCTAACACTTACTAATCCTGCTAATTTTAAGTAATCAAGTCATAGGAAAGGGACAATAATCGAGTACACACCACTTTCAGTAAGGGTCTGTCTTCTAATGTCAGATATTTCCTTCAGGTTGGCTTGTTCAAGGCAATAATCTTCTCTTGAATATTTTTGTTTTGTTGTCCAGTCTAGGAATCAACTTTGCTTTGGATTCCGAACCCCGAAAAGAATTTCACGCAAACTACATTGTGTAATTTGTTTCACGAGTGTTAATAAAATAGGCCAATCTTTCTCCCCATGCCCCTGTTAAGGCAGCAGCAAGGAACATTTTCCATGTTTGCCTTCGGGGCTGCTGTCTGCACAGACAGTTCTACACCTCGTCTAAAAGAAAAAGAGAAGGGGAAAATAAGGATCTCTAAAAGAGCCTTGGTTAATATGTGCTGACCAGCTGCCTACACCGATGGAGGTGCCAGTGAAAACACGTGGCCTTGGCACAAGAGTTTGAACGGAGCTTAACACAAACCAACTGGTACCCTTAGGAATTAAGCAGCGTTTCTCCGTGTTACCATACTGAGCTCAAGTGTTACTTCAGCTCGGTAAACGCAGGAAGTAGATCAACAGCACACAGGTCCAAATTGATTTACCTTGGAATTCCAGAGCGGGGGCACACTGACGGCCAGTTCTGAAGTGTTACAGATTGTAATCTATGTTTTCGTTAGCTCGCAGACATGTTCAGACGTTTTGTTCTACAACATGCATAGATTACTTTCTTAAACAAGTGAAGGAAGTTATTCATCTGTAATGAAAAAAGAGTTTCAAGAGCTCTGCTTTTATACCAAAGAAAAGGCAAAAAGTACAAATATTAGCATATAAAGAAATATGTCAATACCCCACTTTAGTCTCTCTGTCATGCTTTGTAACATAATTATTATAAAATGATAATCTTACTTCACTTATGCATGTGCAACACCTTCAGATTATTGTACTGTAAAATAAAGATTATGGAATTTGTAATTGTAATCATTGTAATTTATGTTACTCCATCAACAGTTATTGTCCTCTTTTTTATTTCCAGTTGCTGCTTGATGTGTTCAGGATCTGACCCAATAAGCCAATTGAGCAGCTAATAATCTGTTTTTGAACATTAAACAACTGGTTTTACATGTCCAGCTAACAGTATTCATTGGACTTTTTTCTGTATAGTTGGTTGTAAACCTTGGATTATAGCTAAAGTGATCTGGTACCACTAGGTACCACACGACATAATATTTTACATATCAACATTTTTATTGACTAGTTATTTAATTGTTCTGTTTGTTATTCTGTTGTTAAATTTCCCTAATGTTTTCTTATTGACACAATGGCAAGTAAGTCTGCTACCTGCTGGTCAAGTTAACTTTTTATGTTTTCGTTCATACATTAAATTTGTAATTTTGTATCAGTGCAAAAACTATTGATTTGTGACACTGTTTTTTCCCCTGTATTTTAAGCTTTGGATGAAGTGAAGTCATTAGGCGGCAGCTGCTCCCTCCACACGACTTCACTTGAATCATTCAGAGGCAGCTGCCCATTGTTTTTCTGGGTTGAGCTGTTCCATGTCCATTCTGAATCTATAACTGTTACTCTATCTTGTTGTGTCAAACATCCAACATAGAAAGAACACTGTTCTTGAAATATTAGCAAAATGTTTAAATTGTAGTATGAAAATAAGCTTTTGGTATTTTTCTCTTTTTTCTCAAAGGTCATGTTTGTGCGCATTTTGTTTATTAATCTATCCCTGTATGACATTAGGGTTTTACATTATTGTGGTCAATTTTCAAACAATATTTCTTAAGTTCTGGTTCTGATGCTTTACTTCTAAGTACAATTTTTCCTGCATGAGATATGATCCTTTTTCTCTGCTCACCCTTCGTCATGTGTCTATTGACTGTTCATTCTGTGTTTCTGTGTTTGGTATCCATGTTATTTTTACATAAGACTTTCAGTTATATTGCCTCTAAAGTAGCTTAAGTAAGCCTTCATTTAAATATTTAGTCTGCCAAATAGATAATGTCAATGAACTTTATGTTTGACAAGCCAGTAACATTTCATCCTCACTGTTTTATAAAAGCAATCAAGGAGACAAAAAGACTGATAAGGAATACGACATATGTCTTTCTTTTTTATCAACTCTGATATATGACCATATAATCTGTAGCATAACTTTCTATAAATATAAATGTCACCATTACATTTTTTCTCATATGCATTCATTAGAAGACATTGAGGTACTGCCACCTGGTCATGTTTGAATTGACAGAACAACACTTTCCTATCAGGATGTGGATTGACTAAATGTATGCCACTCTGCACATATTTTTATATATGCATCTAGGCACTACACCCGGAAAGATAGCATCCTGAATCCTACAATGGTGTCACATGCCTCTTGATATTCCCTGAAGAAGCTACAGAACACAGCTGCTATTTACTCAAACCAGGGTGGCAGTTGGTCTCAGGGTCGGGATGTTATCCAAAGGAAGAAAGTATTGAGATTAAAGCTGTGCAGTGCCACGTCGTACAGCATTCCCCCAAAAGGTGGCAGCACGTTGTGCCCTTAATATAAGAGAAAAACTAAGAAACTCGGCAGGGATGCTGTTGAGGTGGTCAGTCAACATGTAATCACAGGGTAGAGAAAAAATAGAAGCATGGGTACTCGGTGTGCAAGGCAAAGATTTTTTAAAAAAGGGGCTTTTAATCTTTTAATGGATGGAGATAATAGTGAACTACATGGATGGGATTCGGAAAATGTTGATTGAAAAGCTGCTAATGCACTCCTTTCTAAGTACATTTTGTCATTTCTGAGCCAGATTTGCTTTAAAAGACATGTAACATTATGTGAAAACAGCCAGAGGCACATAATTACCTTTTGGTTTGTACCTTGTACCCTGAAACAGATTGCACTGGATCAGGGACAAACATTCTGGCACCAATCAGGATGAACTGTACTACTGTCTGACTATATTCACAATTGCTGACTTTTCCTATTCTTTTTATTTATGATGAAATGTGCTAAGCTTTTATGATTTAGAAATACTGATTTCCCAGTATACAAACAATTCAAAGATTGTAGTAAGTCAGATTCTCTGATTTCCTAGTGATATGTCATTCCCAACTGAGTGGGTTCATGTTTTGCACACAATACAATAACAGCAGAAGCACTCTGTTGTTAACAGTCTATTGTTCCTCAAATGTAATAATTTCTTCTGTTTCTAACTGGTCAGAGTCTAGTTAATGAGTTTTGGAGCATGAACAGAGCGCTGAAGCCAGTTTCTTGTGTCACCATGTGCATGAAGGCAGGAGTACATATGTTTTATTGTGATAATGAGAAATGTGATCTAGTCTGGTTAAAGTTGGATTAAAATAGTAGTACTGTTTTGTTTTATCATCGTTTGTTAGAAACGTACTGAATATCTTACAGTTCAAGGAAAACCACACACTTACAAGTTTTACACTGAATTTATTGTGTAGCACTTTTCAGATTTTAACGACAATAAATATTTTAACCAGATGAAGGAAAACATCAAATACTACTGGATAGCATAAACATGATAAAATACCACTTTTTGAATATAGATGTGTAATATCACATTTGAATAAATGCTATTTATCATTAAAAAAAGACTGTCATTATTCATGTATTTATTCATTTATCAATTTTTGAGTGTCCTTTATTTATTTATTTTATCAAAAACTATGCATATGACAAGTAAGAAATAATTCACAAGAGGTGCTAGTTTGATAAGATGGCTGAAAAGGGAACTTTTTGCTGTTTCTTAGTGATCATAATTATATATACTAAAGAAAAAGTTGTTGTTTTTTACATTCAACATCAATGCAGGTGGTTCCTTTTCTATATCTGCTGCCAGGTGTCAGTGAATTGTGCATTTGTCAGAGGAAATGACACATCTCCTTTCAGCATAATCACTGATCACTGAAGAATAATGAGGATACACCTAGTACCTTGTTGACCATGCCAATGCTCATTGTAACTGTCCATTGTCTACAAAACATCGACTCAGTTACTGACTGTGCTTCATGGTGGGGAGAGAGTGTTTCATACTGTCTGACAGTGAAAACTCTTCTTGCTGTTTCTCGGCAACAGACCCAGTGGTTTGTTTCTATGGTTCATATCCACGGTAACAAGCACTGAGTGTTATATTTAGATGTATTTGAGCTGATAAGAAGAAATGGTGTCTGAATCCTAAAAAACAGGCGAATCAACAAAGAGATAAAGCAAATTGATTGTCAAAGTATTTTTGTTTCCTTTTATAAAAATGTCCAAATTATAGTAGTCCATTTTGCAGGAAACTATGCGGTTTTTGCAGTTTAAATATGCAGTGATGTTATCCTTTACAACAGACACTGAACATAATTAAATCAGGCGTTCAGGTGTTTTCCTGGTGGTTTGTTTTTATTTCACAATAATATTCCCTTTTGAGATATGTAAAAGGAACCTTTTAAATAATAAGAAAAAAAGTTTCCTTGACAACAAAAAAAATGTTTTAACATTAACAATATAGGACAGGATGATGATTGGATAGATAACTCTTCAGATAATAGACAAAAAAATTCCAGATAATCAAAAGATAATAGCGTTGTTGTCTTTCCTTACTTTGATTGTGCCTCAAGGGTAAATTCACCCACCCACATCAGAAGATCTGCTCCTCAGATCACCTGAGTGACTTCCAAACAGAAATCCTCAACCTGTGAGGAAATGTTTTAAGGCTTTTTGCACACTGCTCACTAAATACAATCAGGATTTAACTGGCCAACCATTACAATGCCAAATATGGAACTTGTTTTAAATTGCCTTTAAACAGCTATAGTAAAAAGCACCTCTTGGATAAGGCTTGGACATTTTTTCTTTGTATTTTACGATATATTCTATGCGATAACATGTGGTGCAGGAGTAATTGGCAATTAAAACTTATGTTGTATTTTAGTAATCTTTAAAATATTATCATGCCAATGTTGCCATGGCACCTCATTTTCATGGAACTTGAGTAGCATGTAGTCAGAAATTAAGATAAATAGATGGCCACAATGGTCAATAAACAACAGGAAAGTACAAAAAAGAAACTCTTGCAAGTTCTGAATTTCTTTTTTCTCCCCCCAATTAGAATTTAATAAGATGTAACGACAGTAATATGTTGTCAAGCGTCCACGTCCACGAGAAAGGAGGGTCCCGTTGCCATGGCGACACTTCCGTCAACGAAAACCAGTTGCAATTAGCCACCGACACGTAGGGTCATTTTTGCCTCAGCGTTTGCAGTTTTTCTCGTTATAATGAGTGAGCAGACAACGACCTCGACGAACAAAGCTGACAAAAATCTACGGGACCATAGTGCTGAGGAGGTGAGTGCAAATGCCCTCCGACTATTAGCTTTTTTTGTTTTGTTTTTCGACTTAGGATATATATAAATAGCTACCCTTCCAAGATATTGTTTAACTTTGTTAGCAAGAAAGTCAAGATAAGCATAAACAGCTTTTTAAAAATGTCCATACCATACGTATTTCATTGTCTGTCCTTCGGTATTTATTTTTTTCTTACCTTTGGAAGAACAGCTGAAATCCCATCAGTGCAATATTTAGAAAAATCTCAGCTTTAGAATTTCATTAGAAATACAAATGTATTTTATTGTATTTTTTTGTTGTTGTATTGAATAATAACAAAAAAATAGGTTTACATGCTTATTTGAAATAATTCCAAGCGTTATGTAACATCTAATTGCTGTATTCACATAATTGATTTTGTTAAATGACTCAAAAGACAAATTCAGGGAGTTGATGGTTCAATAAAAATTCTTTGTATATGTG
Source organism: Menidia beryllina (assembly GCA_013363375.1). NCBI lineage: Eukaryota > Metazoa > Chordata > Actinopteri > Atheriniformes > Atherinopsidae > Menidia > Menidia beryllina. Next base: position 725,266 of record JABUIW010000107.1, read on the forward strand.
CCTTGTTTTAACTATTTTTTGGTCAATCTTCTTTTTTTAAAGAAGGCTTTTTTTAATAACTATTATCAGTTAAAACTAGAAAAAATAGATAAACAAAAAGAGTTTTGTTAACCCAGCAAAACTGTCAATTAAAATATTCCCGCCACTGACATCTTTACAGAGGTAATACTTTTTTTTCCTTTGACCCAGAAGTCAGTTTAGTGAACATGGCTGAATATGTGTGCCCTTTCTTTTGATTCAATCTATGTAGCTTTTTTTGATCACTCAGAAAGCTGTTAAAACTCCTGACACGGACGACCAGAAGTGGATCCAGAGACATGGCCATAAAGGGATTCTCACAAACGACCCAGAGTCTAAAATGGACACTCTTACTACATCAAAAGCGACTTATGTCGCACCAAAGAGTCCAGGAGTGAGGCTACAAGGTAGGTGTCTCTTACCCCTGTTTAACCCACGCAGTTCTGATGCTGATTCATGCCTGGCGCTACCTTAAAGCCAGAAAGTTGGTTGTGGCTAAGAACGTGTAAGAAGAAATATGGTTCTCACAACCTTTTGATTTCTACAAGTCAATGTAAGGCTCAGAACAGCACTGGAACCAAAGGAAATAACAATCCTGATTAAACAATCCATGTTAAAGAAGCAATTAAAACCAAATTCCCTTTTTTGCTGATCTAATAACTAAATGTTTTATTCCAAAAAATAAACTTTAAATTGATTAAGCAGTACATCTTAAATGTTTTGATCACTGCATTCTGTTTTGTTTATATTTTATAACTGTCTTTAGGACTGCTTTGACCTAGTCCAGTATCGCTGCATCATGCTCATGTCACCTATTTTTTTGCTTTGGTTTCAGGCATCAGAGCAGAGCTTTTGAAGATGCACATTGCACAGACAGTAAGGTAAACCAGTTATGAACAAGCCTTTTGGAAGGTGGTTTGTTTATGGAACATGAAAAACGCTCCCTCACCACATATTTAGGGAAACGTGTATGTGAAAAGTGATGTAATATTTATATGTCTGACTTTTGATTTGCTCAGTCAAAGCTGTAAAACTTATAAATCAGATTTTATGATGTTATTTTATACAACTCTAATAAAATTCCAAGATCTTATAAGTCTATGTAAGTGTTATATGAATCATGTCTTCACTTTTTGTCAGAGAACTCAGAGGGTTTTCTGTAGGCTTATTGGTTGTTTTGTGAAGTAAAATGCTATGAATAAGATCAGGTCAGAAACCAGCATGGCATAGTTGAATACAGGCATACAATACTTGCTATTTCACCCAACTGTAACACCTCAGAGTATTGTGACATTCTGTAAATGAGGGTCATAAAATTATATATGTGACACATTCATTTCTTAGACATCCTCCATTATCCGCATTATCCAGCAGTTTACATGTAATTGGTCCACTCACATAGTCACTTTGCTTTGTTTGACCTTTTCAGCTCTGTGTATGTATGAAACCCGGGTGTGAAATGTATCTATTTTTTTCAAATCTCCAATGGATGATTTTCCCCTTTGCTACTTTCTGAAGGCAGGAGTTCACAAACATACACCAATTCCTGTGCTAACTTTCTTTATGCATTCAGTAAAAGATATAAGAAAGAGATGACTAAGAAATGTCTTATCTATTCATGATTTGTGTTGATGAATCTACACAAAAAAGACACTTCTTTCCTCTTGTTTTTACAGTGAAAAGGTTCGTGATGAACTGACCCCGCCAACACCTAAAACGGACTACCGCACAACCCAAAGGGATTACTGTGTGGAAGGGTTTGTGCCCAGCAGACCGCAACCAACCAGAGTATGTGTGAAAATATGCTGTAAAACATTAAGGTTTAAACACAGTAAGTTGTTAATATAGCCACATGAACATGTAAAGATCATCATATTTTCATTCAGGAGCTCAAAGTAGATTCAAATGTTGGTTGTATCTGGGAAACATATGACTGTTTGGATACATCTGGGTCAAGGTAGCTTCGGATCCTCAACAGACCAATAAAACTCCAAACTATTCCAGTAAATGCTACTGGAAAATATGTGAAAACAAAGTGGCCCTAAGATGACAAATCAATTATATAGTTACGGAAAATCATCAGTTTTTTGTAATTTCAGGATTTGACAGGAAGTAACCTTTTGGATATCGAAAGTTTAGTCTTTCTAAAAGTATTTTTAGTATTTTGGTTTTTCTGAATCTAGTTCAGAACAGTCTTACAGTCTGATGTAAATAATAATGGTATTTTTGTGCAAGTGTAACATTGTGGAATTACAGCTCTGTCTTTTTTCTATGATCAGTGACTGTAAACAGCCGCATCACAACTTTGTTTTTAGTATGTGGTGTATATTGTTAAATACAGAAAGTGATATCAAACAGCTTTTTTTTGCTTTTATAAGGAAAACTATTAAAATTATGTTTTACTTTAACACACAATTCTGTTCTTCAACGCGCAAATCACAGTGATATAAGTTGGTTAACTGGTAGAAAATAAAGAATGGTAGGTGGGACAAAAGGAACACCAGATGTGTGGAAATATTCTTGACATACAGTGAAAAGATAATGTCAACCACAAAACACTAGTTGGGTTTTCAGGCTGCTTCTAATAGTAGGCACAAATAGGGTTCGCTGTGATTTGGTCATCAGTAAAATCAACACAACAAAACTCTTTTTGGGCATGTTTCTTGTATTGACATGCAGGCCTGAAGAAGTACGATCAATATACCGGTGTAATTGTGAGTGCTACAGCGTGTTACAGCTGCTGTTTAGCACATCTGTTTTGATCTGTCGTGTGTTGAAAGAAAATGTACTGCTCTGCATTTGAAGAAAGAATATTTATATGGAATAGAATGTATAAAAAGTTCAATTTGTTTTCTTTTTTTCAAAAACTAATTATGCTCCTATAAAGAAATCTGTATCATTCAAGGGCTGTTTAGTTATCTGTATGTATCTGATTTAATATAACCTGCCGAAGAACACATTTTTCAATATCAATTTTTCTAGTATCATGCTGCTTCTTTAACAATTTGACAATTTTCCAATACTTTTTTGCAGTTTTCTTGATGTAGTGAATAGTTTTGAACACTAACTAAAGGAGGCCTATGCACTACAGTTTGTTCTTTCAAATAGTTTTTCAAACTTAAATTGGGAGCATGGTTTTGCAACTTCTTATCTAACTCATAAATTAATGCGAAAAGAAAAAGAAGATCCAATTAAACGCTCTTTTGCACTTATTTCTGGACTCCTGCTCCTTCCCTCGTCCATGTCAGGATGATAGGGAAACATTTTTTCACCAGATAAATGCACGGCAAACAGAAACAGTAAGTTCACACATTTAAGTCAATAAGGAACAACCATAAGTACACCGTGATAATTAGAAAATGCTCTGAAAGAAAGAAAAACAAAAGAAAATTAGACTCATTTTATTCAAGTGTTTTATTTCTCTAAATTTCAGGTCCATGATTACAAAACTGACCAGGCCATTACATTTTGGAGTGAAAATCACCAGCGGATTCAGGTTTGGGAAAGTTTATTCATTTCTTAATTCTTTTTTTAAACCATGATGTTTTTACTTGTTATTTCAAGCCTGCATGTAGCATGTACGTAGTCTTATGTGTTTGGTTATGTGTTACAGGGAATGACAGCTTCCCCGGTCTTAAAAGCACCCTTCAGGAAGTCAGCCCTGTTCAGCACACCCATCGGTGAACGACTGGATGAACCTGATCTCCCACCGGACAACTAGTATTAGTGCAACACTTCATTAGTTGTTGTTATTAAAAACATTAACAGACAGTAATCTAAAAGATTACTTTTGATTTATCCCAATACCTTAAAACAGAAATTGTTGCAGAAATGATGAAAAAATACACACTTTAACGCCAACTGGGACAAATCATAGCAGGTTTATATTTTCTTAATTTGAAACACTTGCCGCAACGCTTGCCGTCTTAAAAAGAACTATGTCAGCGCTCTGTGTGAGTCTTATGAATCCTGGCCTGAAGTATTATCGGCGTCCTTCCGAGCACAGCTACTGAACTGAATGCAGCAAATAGTAAACATACAGCTGCATTTGTGCAAAACTCTGATTTCCACCATGCAGAGGCTGTACCTCAGGCCCACTTTTGTAAATATTATTAACATAATTTCCACTACTTTTAAACACCGTGACCGCGCATAAACATTTTTAAACACTGGATACAGACTGAATGACCTATTTGGGAAAGAGAGATTTAACATTGTTCAGCACAACTGTTGCCATCTTGACAAGGACCAGTCACCAATACTGCATTTTAAAATTAGAAATATTTACAGGCCGCACCATGAAAACGCATTCCACAAAGTACTGTAGTATGACTCACAAGATTTAAAAAATGTAAATGTTTATTATGTTGTGGAAGTTGAGAATTTGAACTAAGTAACCCCGTTTGATAAAGAGCTTTAGCAATAGAAACTCTTACGTACGTATGAAAGCATGGTTAAATAGGAGTAAACTACATTTTTTAAGGATTGACAGACGAGGTCAATATTTGCTTTGCCTCTTGCGTTTGTTTGGTTTTTTAAAAATGGTTTAATTAATGATTGTATGGTTGTTTTGGAAGCGTTTAGGTTCCGAAAGATTGTTTAAATCAAATGTGCATGACACATAAAGAGTGATCTAAACACACTACGATTATTTTAACTTGGTTTTAATGATTTTAATGGTTTAAAGTATTGCATATAAGGAGTATTGTGTGAACTCAATACTTTAGACTTTAAATTTGCTGGAATGCTGCTTGTCCACTGACCACGTAAACAGCTGCATTTGCTGATGGATTGTTGGGATAGTTCATTCCAGGTCATGATGCTGAAAGTCAGATTTTTCTTTCGAAATGGCAGCACTTGCCCGCCAGGGCTTTCTTCACAAGCTTTATGGATCTTTCTCTCTAATTTCTCTGCTGCCTGTTGCAACCTTTAATTAGTGTAATCAAATACCAAACGGTGAAAATGCCACACTTTACCCTTACACAGGAAATGGTCTTGTTTTTGTTCTTGAGTGGATGTGAGGGGCTATCTACACTGAGAAGTGCCTCTTTACCTCAGGAAAGAATTTTACTCAAAGGCCCACAGCATGCAAAGGAGTACGATACATAGTTGGGAGGATTGAGTGTGTTACAGATTCTCTGTGTTTTCTGTCAATCAGAGGACAATTTCAGGCTTTGCTGATCTTTTCTCTGCCTTCAGCAGGGATTAGCAGGCGGTAGCTATAGCGACAAGTAATTTTAGCCCCTATTTATGCAGCTTTTCTCTCCAAACATTTCATTATCTCACAGTATGATACAGGAAAACCAATTTGCTTGTGAAACACGGGGCCCCGAAGCAGGTTTTTACTTAACGTTTCAGAATGAAATGAGATACAGCAATTTTCAATTTTGTTTCACATCTTTAATTTTAGGTTGGTCCCTCTGCGTACGAGTATGTAGCTTTGCCATGTGCAGCATTTTATTTAATCTTAGCCCTCAGATAACCCAGTCAAAACTTATCTTTTAGAAGGTACGGTTACACACAAGTATGTCACACGCTATTGCAACACTTTGTAGTGATTATTCTTCCATTTGAAATGGGGTCCTCAGGCATTTGTTTGTGCCACAAATGTTTAACTAGCTGAAGTAATGTCAATGTTTTTTTTAGCTTGAGTACTTTTCTGATGAGACTTCCGTAAGCTGTGTTTTCTACAAAAGCGGTCCCAAATATTTCTCTGAAGGGGTCTGATCTCAAAGAGAACTCCTCGTTCCTAAAACATCCCAGCTCCAACTCCTTTTACACTTTTTTAATTCAACTGCTATTTCTAAATCATAGGTGAGTGTAGATGGTCTTATGGTAGCATGTAAGTGTTTCATGAGACAGACAAAGAAAACAAATATTCCAGGGGGAAAAAAACACATTAACTCATAAATGTCTTTCTTCAGTTGTAGCCTTTTGCTTGCCTTTCTGCATGTGGATAATTCTATACACAAGTCGCAGTTCACAACCACTGAACAGGAGACACTTACCACTTGGAATTATTTGCAAAAGATTGAATATTCCTCTTCCTATCTGGTTCCAGTGAAGAAATGAGTTGCTACACAGACTGCGCTATCTTTAACAGAATGTTTACGTGCAAAGTTTTTGAAAGGGGGCTTTCTGTACCACACTGGGGTCAGTCTTGCCTTCATGACCCAGCAGTCAAAGTGCTCTCATGTTTCAGAATCAAGTTAAATAAAACTACTCAGAGAAAAGCCAAGTGAGTAAAACGTTTTATCTTTTAAAACATGTGACTGTGTGCACATCGTTTTCATGATTTAGGACATTTGGTAACATTAAATTCCATACATCGTACACTGGAAATTATTCTCATGGAGGAAAATTTTCTTTTTTACCAGTTCCCTTCTGAATAGGTTTTTTTATCCATTCTCATAGTTAATTCCAGATTCCCTAAACTTTAAGCGCTTTAACCACTGCAATGATTTTGAGACTCATTTCGAAAGTTGGAAAGACATTTTAGACCTCAAAATTATGGCCATATGACAGCAGATGACACTCAGCATGATCTTACAGGTGCTGGCAGTGTCACAGTAGGAGAAAGAGTGCTAATAACACCTGTGCAGGAGGCAACTCAGACTGTAGTGTCAGGCTTTATTTCCTGCATCACCTGCAGAGATACAATTACACAAACACACAGGAAGATGTAGCCACAAACAGTGCTCATGCCCTTTTTTTCAAAACTGACAATGAGCAGTGATGTCATTACCATAAAAACACCGCTCCCTTCTGCTGACCTGCTTTTTTCTACTCCTTCCCTCGTCCATGTCACTTTGTTCACAATTGCTTGCCATCAATAAACCTGTATGCTGTAATAAAGCTGAAATAAATGCTAAGGTTATAAAAGATGGTAATATAACATTGCTTATCATCTTGGCAATTTGAATTTTTAAGCGTTGAAAGAGACTATGTGGGATACAGTAGAGCTAATTTCCACAATCTGTGAAAGGCAATCATATTAAAAGAAGATACAAATTTGAAATTTAAAGAAAGATAGTATATCTTAGGGCAGACACTAATTCCTTATCTCTGACTGAGACTCATGAGTGCGCTCTGCCTTTTGCATGTGCAATTCTTGGGGGAATTCTGATATTTCAGAGGTCATTTATAAATTCTTTCTGGGCTAAAACTGGATGACAGCATTTAGGAGTGTCAGGAGAATATGGCCCACATACATACAGTGATTTGATCTGCTGATGAATATAAAGTTAAGGCATGGCTCATGTGGGCATTTGCCCTGTTCCATTTCCATGTCAGTTAGACATAAATAAATCCATATATCAACTTTTAAATGAAAACAGTTTTATTCAGTTTATTGAACAAAATATTTTACATTATCTTGGATATACATATATACATATAGTGTTTTACTGTGTTAAATGATTAATGAACCCCTGCTTGCAACAATGATTGTGATTCTGTGCCATCAAACTTCAATGGATGCTTCAAGAAAATACTAGTACATCATTTACCTCCAAACACATTTTACAAATCTTAATATAGAAAGCACGAAAAATAAGAATTTATCATTGAAAAGCACCATCCTCATACAAAAACGACTTTCTGTTTGACTTTTTTCTTTGTTTTACTTCATTTTTTTTTCTTCTGTTACAGTGTGCAGGTAATAAATATACCTGGATTTCCCTCGGTTTTTGTCGTAGGGACTTTTTCACCTTTCCTCTGCAGGGAAATCACCGTTAAGGGCTTATTCTAGAACAAATAAAGTTGCGGCTCGGTCATCGGAGCTTCTGCTGTCGTCTCCACTGTCGCTGCCTCCCGATCAGCAGGCCTCTCAGATAACGTACACATCAGTCTTCTCCCCGAGAAGCCAATACGTTCTCATTTTGCCTTTGCCCTGGAAAAACACCCAAATCGATAGGTTCATCTATGGACGGTGTTGGAGGAGGCTGGGTAACTGATATCCCCCTGTTAGGCTGCCCTTTATTACGGGTGACCCTGAGGCTAACTTTAGGTTATAAACTTATCTCTCCTTGTTCCACAGATCAAAAAACAGAAAAGGATTTAACACCAATTTTGATAAAATCATTTTGTTTCAGTGTCATTCTCCTAAAAGTTACCCCTCTTAACATTCCTACCAGTCAGTTACTACTCAGTGACTGACCCCAGAAGCACCCACAAGGGGTTAAATAATTATTTGTATTGATGAATATGAAGCTTTAAAGCTTTATATTCAAGCCATATCATTAGAAGTAAAAAATGATAGGCTTACATTTACAGGTATTGTGATCTGCGTTCCTTTTTAAAAACATAATATTTAAATAAAGGCCTCTTACCTTCATTTCTACATCTCCACGCAACTGGAGGTCAAAGTAACCAAACTCATCTAGTACCTCTTTGGTGGCTGAGGACAAGTGGATTCTTAAGGCTGCAAAACAAATCAAACGCACAACAACAACAAAAAAAAAACATCAACTATTAATAGCTCCAGGATCTGAACTATCATTGCACTTTTTTGTCAATATTCAAACATAAAAATGCAGAAAAAATTGTGGAGTGAAATAAGATGATGTATTTAGATCTAAAGCCAGCCGCCTAAATATTACCAGCAATGGAAGTCATTGTTAGTTGTGCTGTTTTTTCAATTAAAGCACACAGCGTAGAGTTGTGAGGCCTTTTTCCTGCCTGTGAAGCTTTAAACAGCACGGTTTATCGCTGGCTAAAGGCCCTGTTCTGTAAGTGTTATTAATTATTTACCAGATGAAGCACAATTCAGGAAGGGACTCTGCAGTTAATCAATAGATCTGATGATTCACTCACAAAATGTCCAACTTAGGTTGCATAACAGTGGCTGCTACCTGTTCTTGTTCGGAACAGAAATGTCAGGCTTTTCATAGCTGTGAAAACCATCTTTGAACTTTCAAATATCTGTATTGCAAGAACATCTAAGTAAATACAGCACATGAAATATTACAAGGTAAATATTTCTTTGACAAAAACTAAGCCGATCTTTAGAAGCAGTGTCTGCAAAACTCAATACCATCCTTTTTTTAATAAAAAACAGAACCTTCTGCATGACCAATTTTGTCTTTCACATTGTTGCAAGGCAGTTTTGGCAGTTTTAAAACAGTGTTTATAACCGTTAAGGTTTGCTATAATGTGTTTCTACACATCTTTCTTAAGGCCCTGCCATGCATTTCTATCAACACAGTAACTCTAATTTTTTTTATTTCAGCCCTTTTTTGTGAATTTTCTCGTCGGTTTGTATGCATGACCCAATTTTCACCAAGTTAATGTTGTACTCTGTGATTGCATGGTGCACAGACCCTGTGGACGCAAAACTATTATCAGCCTTCCACTGCTGTGCTTGGTTCAGAAGCAAGTTCACAAACATAAGCCATGCTTCCATGTTCTTTTGTTCACCTGAAACCCTTTGAAATAAATAATTCACATGTTTTCCTAACTAATTGTGATGATATCAGTGGATAATGACATAACTATGTTGTATTTACCTAATCTTCTGGAAAAAAACTGATGAGGACCATGTTTTCTATGGTGTCCTGATACATTGAACCTTAAAATTGTATTTACACAGCTGTACAACACCGTTTGAAATGAAAACCTTCTCTGCAGCCATTTAGTTGACCAAAAACAACACGTCCTAAAACAGTTACACATGTTTTATTGTGATAGGCTACATTGACTCAAGATAATATGTTATAGATTTTTAGTCTTGATTACAACCCAAAATTACATACTCAGGCCACTGATAAGGAAAATGTATGGGAAAAGATTAATCAGAACAGGGCAGGAAAATAAAAATAATTTTTTTTTAAAAGTGAGGACAGCGTCACCACAACATAAATCTGTTGGGGAAAATTATCCTCCCTGTTAAAAATCTCAATCTGTATGGAGACCTTTTGTAGAACATCCAACACACACAGCAGTTGAAAACAAAAAAAGGGAAAAACCCAATAAGCACTAGTGGCAGTGACAGCTGTACTCACCCTCTCCATTAGACTCCATCCGGGATGCTGTGTTGACAGTATCTCCAAACAAACAGTACCTGGGCATTTTCAACCCGACCACACCAGCACACACTGGACCTGAAACACACAAACTCAATACACTCACATTTTACAGTGGCAAAAAAAGAAAAAAAAACTCCTGCTCCTTTGCCATGATCCACTTCTGTTGCGTGTCAAGTGTCTTAATAATATTAACAGTTTCACCATGAGCTGATGCAGTCTAAATACTGACGTCAGGAGCTGTTTATTCTTACCTTGCATAAGTGTATTCAGGGTTGCTATGTCTCAACTCACAACTGTCTAACAATACACACAGTGGTCTCTGCAGCTGCATTAGGTTAAGCTTAGTGGTTTAAAACAAGCTACTGCAATAAAACCTTCCTCTATCAAGGCTGTAAGGTTTAATTGTGTTTACTCAGCTTTGTGATTATCTGATGTTGAAGAGGGTGTTTTGCTTTTTACGACATGAGATTTATCTTTTCTCCATTCTGAATCATTAAATTAGTGAGTCAGTTCCTTTTATTACCTGATATTATATAAGGTAATATTACCTTTATTATTCATTCATTTCATTCACCTTATGTTATATATCGTATAATTACTACGCTTATTTATTCAGTTACTATCAAGATTTTGGATGGCTATCTATCACAGTGATAGTTATAAAAACAATTGTAGAGCCTTTTATTATAGCAAGTCTTTTTTTTAGAATCTATCCAAGCACACAAAAACAATACAGTTGCCTTGAATTGGTGCTGATTACATTTATGTAAAAAATAAGAGTGGCACCCAATGTATTAGAGCCTATAGTTGTTGGAAAGTCAAGCATTAACATTCTTCATGCTGCTTTGATAAGTATTTCTCACAATGTAAGCTAAACACAAATGACTAATTTTGCCAATAATGGGAAGTGAGATTGAATGAGTTTGCATTCAAAGAGCCCATTTCAGACCTTTCAGTGTTTGATCTGTTCACACAGACCTGGTGTTGTGCTCATTACAGCGGAACTTGTCATCTAGGCCTAGTTAACTATTAATGGACTCAAAGTGGAATTAGTGATGGGATGGTCATCCTCCTGTGCCAGAGGGGAGAAAATAGCTACATCAATGGAAAAAAAAAGCAAGTGGAAACTTGCCACAAAAATGGAGGCCATCAGGAATTTGAGCAGCTGTTTGTATATAGACGCACTGAATTTGTGAATGCTGCTATTTTGCCTTTCAAAAAGAGAGTGAGAAACATTCGGATGAAAATTGCCTCTCGGAAAAATAAACAAATTAAATGGTGTCTTTTTGCCCAACCGGGTTTCATTCAGCACTGTGAAAACTCTTCAGGAAAAACAAATGAAGACTTGATTAGATTTGCATACCTCCCCATTAAGCTTAAAAAGGTCATTCTCACCTGTGTGTATGCCTATCCGGAGTCTCAGCTGGTCATTTGGTCTGTGTCGAATTTTGAATGTTTTGACCTGCTCTAACAAAGCCAGAGACATCCCAGCGATCTCTCTGGCGTGGAGTTTACCGTTCCGCACGGGCAATCCGGAAACCACCATGTAGGCGTCGCCAATGGTCTCCACCTTTGGGACGAATTGGAAGAAATCAGAAATGCTTCCTTATCATTTTGCTGTAGTACAATAGTGTGATAAGTGATACCCACCTTGTAGACATCGAAGTTATCGATTATGGCATCAAAGCATGTGTACAGATCATTAAGTAATGTGACAACCTGTGGAGAGAGAAAGAACTGTAAAATATGCGGCTGCTTCTGTAAAATGACAGATAGTAGGAGATGCAGATGTGTAACGCAGTCGTTTTGTCTTTTGCTGCATTATTGCTATTGAGGCCTGCTGACACAAAATAAAATGTGAAGACTTAACATTGAAAACCCAATCTGTGATGCATTCAGAGTCTTGTTTTTGTATATACGTAACATGATTTAGCAGTCATTTCTTTGTTTCGCTGTTCATTCAGAAGCCATTAGCATTACCATCACTGGTTCCACCTACCCTTAAATGATCATTGGAAGCAGAACTGCTTTAGTCATCTGAATAAATGACATGTGATGTGAGTGGGTATAAATTTGAAAACAGGTCTGTTCAAATAGATCTGTATGAGGGAATATTTTGGGAGAGTAAATAAAAATCTTTGTACATTTCGAGAGAAGAAACAGACTCTGTCACTTAGTATAAACTAAGTTAGTTTAAACTAAGTGACAGAGAGTAGAATTTTTCGGGCATCTCACCTTGCTGCATTCACTGTACATGAGGAAAATGGGACAACGGAATTATTTTCGCTTGCCTTGCAACTAACAGGAGTGTAATGTGTGGTAAAACTGGCCACTTTAGAAAGTAGATAATCATGTTCTAACAGGGGCACATGTGGCGTGGTGGTTAGCACTGTAGCCTCACAACAGGAGGGTTCAAATCCCTGGGAGACTAGGGGCCTTTCTGTGTGTTTTCTCTAACTACTACAACTTCCTCCCACATTCCAAAAGTATGCATGTAAGGTTAATTTAACAGTCAAAACTGCCCTTAGGAGTGACTGTGAATTTACTTTGAATGCGTGTGGTTTGTTTTTCTGGGCGACCATGTCCCCAGTTTGCCAGTCCAGGGACTCTACCACCAATATCCATGCAATGCTGCAGAGGCGTGTCAACCAAGACAACCCCACAGCATCCAGAACCTTAAGGAACTCCGGGCAGATCTCGTCCACCCCTGACACCGAGGAGCTTTCTGACTACCTCTGTGACCTCAGCCCCGGTGATCGGGCAGCCCACACCCAGGCCCTCTGCTTCCTCATTGGAAGACCACTCAGTGGGATAGAGGATGTCTTCAAAGTATTCCCTAAACCACCCCACAACATCCCGAGCCGAGGTTAGCAATGCCCCATCCTTATTATCCAAAGTGTTGATGGGGAACAACTTCCCCCTCCTGAGCCGCCATATGGTGCACCAGAACCTGTTTGAAGCAGTGCGGAAGTTGCCTCAGCAATCACCAAAGTCACATTCCGCTTGGCCAGCCATTTGGATACCTGTCAGCTGCCTCTGGAGTCCCACACGCCAAAAAGGCCCGATAGGACTCCTTCTTCACCAACCCTAACTTTTGGTGTCCAACAACGAGTTCAGGGACTACCGCCACAGGTACCAACGACTTTGAAGCCACAACTCCGGTCAGCCATTTCGACAATAGAAGCAGAAAACATAGCCCAATTGAGCCCATAGCCCAATGTCCCCAACTTCCCTCGGGACATGGTTGAAGTTCTGTTGGACATTGGAGTTGAAACTCTCTCGGACAGGGTACTCTGCAAGATGCTCCGAGGAGACCCTCACAACATGTTTTGGCCTGCCGGGCCTGAATGGCATCTTTCCCCACCATCTGAGCCAATTTACCACCAGGGGTGATTGGTTTACAGCTCCAACCCTCTGTTCACCCGAGGGTCCAAGACATACTGCTGCAAGTCCAATGGTAAAAACACAAAGTCAATCATCTAACCGTGGGTTAGAGTGTTCTGATCCCAGGTGTGCATCGAAACTCTTATGTCTGAACATGGTTCTTTATGGACATTCTTTGACGAGGACAGAAGTCCAGCAACAAACTACCTCTCAGGTTCAGATCAGGGGGGGGCATTCCTCCCAATAATGTCCCTCCAGGTCAAACCGTAGTTGCCAATGTGAGCAATAAGGTCCCAAAACAGAAGGAGAATCACCCGGAGGAGTGTTCTACAACAATCCATCGAGGGTATCCAAAAAGGGTGGGTACTCTGAACTGCTGTACAGTGGATGGGCACTGATTCCCCCCACCCCCACCCAAAGGCCAAGGAAGGCTATAGTTTCGTCCACTGTGGCAAACCCCAACGCAAGCAATAAATATGCCCACATCCACTCAGCAGCCCCGAACAACATAGTTTCTAGGGACATGCAAATCCCTCCACCATGACAAGGTTTGAGAAACCTTGGGATTTTCGAACTAGCATAAATTAATGACAAGAATTACAGATACCATTCATAAAAATGACCTCTCTTTGAGTATTACAAAATATTATATAGAGTACATTATTCCACAAGTATGTCGTAACGAATACCTAGCATCTTCTTCTCCTCTATGTAGTATTTATTCATTGACTGATTGAATGTTTTTTTCCGCACTTCATGTCTCATGTCTTTGGTCCAATTAGATTTAAAGTATTGGACTGCGTACTGCTATGGAAGGTATTTTTTAAGGCCTTACATGCATTAATCTCCACACATGTTGAGATCCAGAATTAGATTTCAGATGATGCCTGAGATATAGAGGCCTTGCTTTAGAATTGGACTTTAGAAAATTATGTGACTCAACTCTGCGTCAACAAACTCTTCCACCGAGCAACTTTACAATTCTGAGTCACAGTCTGTGTGGGGGATCTATGAGACAGATTGTAGGTAGAGACCTGAGACTGATGAGCACTTTAATGCCCAAGTCGAGGAGGAAAAAAAATCACAGCAACTCTGATCACGATCAGGGATTTGTAAGCTTTCCGGCAAATTTGGGAGATGTGGGAAAGTATTGACAGTTAGAAACAGTGAGCAGGAGAGAAAAAGAATGACATGTTAAAGGTTTGTGAAAACGCTTTGAAGGCAGTGTAGGCCTACCTGTAACGGCGTGCTCTCTGCAGACATGGATGTGAAGCCAACGATGTCGCTGAAATAGATTGTGACGCTGTCGAAGGCCTCCGCCTGCACAGTCTCACCCCTCTTTAGCTGCTCTGCTACTGAACTGGACACAGACAGGGAAAAGTCATGCTGTTCACACTGCACGGAGAGTGAGTTCAGACAAACAAGAGTAAGGATCATAGGAAGCTTCCTACTAATTCAAAAACAAGATGTTTATTCAGCCGATATTGTTCATTTGGAGATCTGGCTGAATGCCTGATAACTAATCATTCCCAGATGTCATGTCACAATGTTAATTTTCTTTTAATCAAGGGATCAAAAAGCCAAAAATCTCTGTGGCAAATTCTGGTTTGTTCAGCTCACAAGTGCGGTGAGAAATCATGTTTGTACTTTCTCTCAGGCTTTTTTTTTCTGAGGGGTAAAGGATAAGAGGATAAATGATAGAAAAAGAGTGTATTTGCTACTGTGTTCCAATTATATCTTTTCTACTGTCTCCCGTTAATGAGCAGTTTCCCTGTCAGCTTTTTCTGCTCCCTTTTATCTAAAGTGTGATCACTGCATACGGAGAAGTGTTAGTGGATGGAAAGGATTCACAGTTCTTAATTAATGTAAGGCTTAGGCACAAAATGTTAGCCAGTTTTACATTCTGGTAATCCAGTTCCTTCACTGTGTTTAAGGTAATTGGACAAGCAGAACAAAGACAACACAGTGTTTTTCTTACTGTGGTAAAATTTGATAAAGGAGATTTTCGGCTTTCCGTTTCTCCTCCAGGTAGGCTTGTGTTCGCTCCTCTACCAAGTTCTCGAGGTTGTTGGCATACTGCTCCATCCTGGACAGCAGGTTGTTAAGAATGCTGGTGCTGCCCTCCCTGTGGAGCACACAAAAATATGATTTAGGACACATTTCAATTTGTGATTCTGTCAAAAAATAACAACACAGACGAATAGAGAAATTTAATTGGGTGATCACTACTTCCTTGTCTCAGTTGATATTTCAGTGAGTAAAATGTTGCAGTAATAGACGACAATAGATAAACAACATTAAAAACAACATCCAGGTTGGAATAAAGAGAATGCACATGGTGTAGATATCAAGCAGTTTTAAAAATTTCTTTAACAAAACTTTGTGCACATTTGACTGCACATTTCCTTTAATTTCTTTAGAGATAATTGATCTAATTTCAACTCTACAGTAGTTAATCAGCACGGTCAATCAGTTATAATTCTGTATATGCGTTGATTTTTTTTAATTCTGGTTGTCTCATATCATTTTTATTAAACCTAAATGTTAAATAGGTCCAGTACAGAAACATTTCTTGTCACAAAACATTAAAAATTTATGTTGAGGTTGGTGTAAAGGTGACGAAAGAACAATCCTGGGAGAGCATAAACTCTTATTGTTAATAATTTGTATCTCCCAGGAAAAACAACAAAAGTTCAAGTTTAAAAAAGTGACGATATATTTTTCTGATTGGGTATCCAGTGTAATGGTCAAATGAAAAAGGTCGAGATGTCTTTAGATTTAGCCTTCCCAGGAAGTGAAAAGCTACGAACCATCAACACCATATTTTTTGTGATGGTATCGTATGCATAGTTTTTTTAGACTTTCTAGGTAAAACCTTTCTTTCAAAAGCATTATTAGGACTACAGGCCGGTGGCACTGACGTCCCACATCATGAAGACCTTCGAGAGGCTAGTTCTGGAACAGCTAAGGCCTATGGTCAGGCCCTTCATGGATCCACTACAGTTCGCCTACCAGCCCCGCCTAGGAGTTGAGGACAGCATCGTCTACCTGCTGAACAGAGTCTACACTCATCTGGACAAGCCGGTGAGCACTGTGAGGATCATGTTCTTTGATTTCTCCAGTGCTTTCAACACCATCCGTCCGGCTCTACTGGGTGAGAAGATGACGGCGATGCAGGTGGATGCCCCCATCGTGTCCTGGATTGTTGACTATCTGACGGGCAGACCACAGTATGTACGCCTACAGAACTGTGTGTCTGACAGGGTGATCAGCAACACCGGGGCCCCTCAGGGGACTGTCCTCTCTCCATTCCTCTTCACCGTCTTCACCTCAGACTTCAGCCATTGCTCTGAGTCCTGCCATCTTCAGAAATTCTCTGATGACTCAGCAATAGTTGGCTGCATTGATAGGGGAGATGAAGGTGAATACAGGACTGTGGTGGACAACTTTGTCACTTGGAGTAAACTTAACCATCTGCAGCTCAATGTGACAAAGACAAAGGAGCTGATAGTGGACCTGAGGAGGGCCAAAACACCTGTGACCCCTGTTTCCATCCAGGGGGTCCCTGTGGACACTGTAGAGGAGTATAAGTACCTGGGGGTGTACTTAAATAATAAACTGGACTGGAGCAGAAACACCGAGGCGGTCTACAAAAAGGGCCAAAGCCGACTCTTCTTCCTGAGGAGGCTGAGGTCGTTTAACATCTGTCAGACGATGCTGAGGATGTTCTATGAGTCTGTTGTGGCCAGTGGGATCTTCTTTGCTGTCACATGCTGGGGCAGTGGGCTGAGGATCGCAGACAGCAACAGACTAAATAAACTGATCAGGAAGGCGGGTGATGTTGTAGGGGAGGAGCTGGACACTCTGTCGACCGTGGCAGAGAGGAGGATGCTGTCCAGGCTTAAGTCCATCTTGGACAATGTGTCTCACCCCCTCTACGACACTCTGGCCCAACAGAGGAGCTCATTCAGCAGAAGACTCCTCTCACCCAGATGCACCACAGAGCGCCACCGGAAATCCTTCCTGCCTGTGGTCATCAATCTGCACAACGCCTCCCTCTGAGAGTCAAACTTAATCATTGACACTATCCACCTCTCATTTTGACTTACATATACAACTATTGTTTTTTATGTAAATATCTAGCTATATTTATGAGGAATTGTGTATATACATATGTATATTTGTATAGACATGTATATATGTATATGCCTTTGTTTTTCCTATGGAGCCTGTAACAAAAATAATTTCCCTCTGGGATTATTAAAGTATTTCTGATATTCCCGACTTAACTTTATTAGACTTTAAAAGGCTCTAGTAGATGCAGGAACCCACTGCACACATGTTTTCTCATTTTGACAAATACCAGTTGAATTTTTTGGCTTTATGTTATCACAGTTTATTTCAATTTAGGGATTAATTGATGATAAAATATCTAACTGAGTAAAAATACTAATTTAAAGGCTTCAGAAGGAGTATTTGACAGGCTATTGTATCCCCAACATTGTCATTGATATTCAGGTTAGACAATCTGGCACTGAGGCAAGCAACACTTTATGGTTTAACTTGTTTTCTTTTTTAAACATACAAACGTACTTTTTTCATATCTGGAGAATGTGTGTATGTATATTGGTCTGGACTTTATATGCAGTTGTTGCTCATGCATAGAGTTTACAGTAAAGTGAATTTAGCCCCTCTGTGCATGCCTTAAAATTTTCAGGGATTCAGCAAATGTTTTAAAAAAAAACACCAAAGGGCACTGCGTCATCGCAAAACCACAGAGTGTAATAATATTTTACGTAGATTTTTATTATTATATCATCTTTGTACTGTATGTGTGTTTATCTACGTTTCCATATTCATTTGCTCATCCATACGTGTGCATTTACTCAGAGCTAAAAGGTGAGTCATCCACACTACCATGGCAGCTAAAAGCATCAATGTCTGGCATCCTGCCAGTTTCTACTGGGTCACACATCCCACACACACACCCACACGTTGTTTAAGTGTAAAGAAGCAATATCAGAGGGAGACATAAAAGGCCGATAAGGATAAACACACTGAATTCAGTCACAGAAGGCTCATATTTTGTACTCAACCACACATGGTAGACATCCATACGTTCCCATCACTGATTCCAATAAATAGTAACAGTGATAATTCTTATAAAACAAAATTGATACATTGAGACAATCTTCCACTTCTTCCCTTTGTAACAGAGGCCAAAACGGTCTAGTTTGCTTTTAAAAACGTCATCCAAGAAAGATCAATTGCATTTTTTTTTTAAAAGTTGGGAAGCTTTGTGAAATGTAACAACTGGAGGGAATTATTTACAGATCATTTAGCCGTGGCGCCAGCTCAAAGTGTTGCTATGGACTTCACAGTCCATCACCAATGACGTCGTCAAAGTCAAACCGATGGACCATAAAAATTTACTAAGGGACACTTTCAATGACTTCTATGAGTTTACTTGTGTGGGCACCTACCATTTTGGTTTGGGTCTTTTGTTCCTTTTTCATTATATCTTAAAATGTGATAAAAATGTATCTTAAGCCTCCTCCCCCTAAGCACACACACACACAAAAAAAACAATTATTTGGGGTTTTTTTATATTTCCAGTGACCAATAAATTGTTTTTGTAAATACACAGTGGGACACTTGAGCATCAATGTAGCACAACTATAATAATTTTCCAGAAATTTCTGGTACGAGGTTTGTGAGGGGTTTAGTGACACCTAGCTGTGGAGCTTGAGATTGCAACTAGCAGAAAACTCTCTTCACTCACATTTAAACCCTTTAAAGCCCGATCCAAGAATAAAACAAAACAGAAACATACTTTTTTTTTGTTTTAAGTCTATATTTGGCCTTTTGACAAAATATATAAAAAGAAAAAACAAAAATACTTGTTTAATATTAATAATTTATTACTATGGGATAGGCCAAGATTATTTTTTGTGTAATCTTCTGCCCCCTGTTATCAGGTATATCTGATTGTGTACAATAGGATTTTGAGCAAAGTTTTTACCATTAAATTATGCAAAAGGTGTCAGACGCAAAACATTTCAGAAACCTTATGTATCAAATATGATATCTAGATCTAGATACTTTGTTCTGCATTGATTATTAATTGAACAGCATTCTGCAACGATAATCATAGTCAGAAATGATCTAAGATTTTTCTTAAACGTGAATGCTTCCCGCAGAATGCTGTTGCCATAGTTAGTCATGAAGTTTGTCTATTCTGATAAGCCATTTTTTCTTTTTCAGAACATGTTAGGATTAGTGTTGGATAATAAACAATGGGATTCGTGATGTACACAGAGGTCAAGCTGTTCATGGCAAGCCCAGTGCTAACTCACCGTGTGGGTTCAACCAAACCATTAACTGCTAAACACCCTACTTGTTACGGCGCCCTTGAAGCCTAGGGTCACACTAACACACCAAAAATAACAACCCATCCATCACGTCGTGTCAACATCGTGCATTTACCTAATGAAAATAACCAGCAGACAGTGCATTAACGCAGAGGGTTCTGAGGTGAAGGGCCTCATACACATGAAGAGGGACTTAGCACACAGTTGTCAAGAGCATCCTTGAGTGCTTCTGAGGTTATCAATCATATAAAGCTCTCTGCTTCAACCCACTCCAAATGGAATTCTATCCATCACCGGACTCATCCTGTGTAGAATCATAGAGCTAACAACCGAGGTCAGGCTAAGAGGAAAAACACACCAACAGCACACTTCTGTTTATGCAGTCACTTCAAAAACCCCTTCATTTTCAGGTCGCTTCCCCAACAATTTCACACATGCATGTCTCAAGAATAAAGGTACCAACTACATCATTCCCACAGTTAATAACACATCAACAGACAAATTATTGAATGAATAGCATATTAAATGTCTTCCTGTAAAACGGCAAAAATCTTCCCAATTATAGTTCATATCATCTGATTTTAGCCCTAGCCTTTAATTTAATCTGCCCTCTAATAGTCACACTATTGTAAATATGAAGGGATGTAAATACAAATTAAAACACACTTTTTTTGTTATGGAGTGGGGTGTTAGAATATTGAACTTAATTTCATGTTTCACAGTGGTTCTGCTTCTTTAATTCATTATTATTCCCTCATCTTAACCATATGTTTAAACTGCATGCACAATTATTGGATGTATTGTCAGGTGATTGTATTTCCTTGGGAGGTGTGGCCTTAAGAGATGAGCGTTCTTCATTTAAAGGTACTTTCGTTGAGCTGTAGGACAGAAGGGAGCATAGAACTTTCAAACTCAAGTGCATGAATAGCCTTCTTAATCTGCCTTCAAATCTCTTTAGAACTTCTCGACCCCTTTCAAGTGTGACATCTACTGAGAGAGGACTACAGACTTTTTTAAACACCATCCAGAGTACAGCAAAAGTTGCTTTAATTTATTGTGAGTGCAGGTTAAAACTGCATAGACAGAAGATTGATAAAAAGACAGGCTGAGTCTTAATCTCTCCTAACTCTATTGGCCTTCATGTATGTGAAATATTTTTATATGTAATTAATAGAATTTTTGTTTTTTTACTGAATGCTTGTATGTGTTAAACTATAAAATAGACACTGTTACCCAACAGCTGTGCATGTGGTACGTTGTTATGGCAATCAATATCCTATCTATTTTTTATTTTCACTTAAACTTAACTAAATAGTTGTCATGCTTAAGCCCAACCAAACAAAGATCATATTGATCTGTGTTTTTTCATTTTTGCACCCTTCAAGGTCCATGATTTAAACAACACAGCAACAGTTTTTTTTACGGATTTGGGTTAAGAAAAGTGTCGCTTCCCAGCAAAAGATTCCCGAATCAAATCCCAGCTGGAGGCCTCTCTGTGCAGAGTTCTACCTGATACTCCAACACCTTCCATCATCCGAAAACATGCCCGCTAGATTCATGGGAGACTCTAAATTGCCTGTAGGAGTGAGTGTGGGTGAGTATGGTTGCCTTTTTTCAAGGGTTGTCTGTTTAATTCGTCTCTTTATGGCCCTGTGATAGTGAACTGCCGAGGGAGTACCGTGCCTGTCCCCCAAATAACGGCTGATACAGGCTCCAGCCCACCTGTAACCCGACTAGGTTATTAGTTATTAGGTAATTAGTGTTATAAAACAGTGTTTTTCAACCACTGTGCCTCGGCAAACTAGTGTGCCGTGAGTGATGGTCAGGTGTGCCGTAGAAAATCATCCTATTTCACCTAATAGGTCTAAAAAGACTTTTTGATAAGGAATTAATTATCTGCAAATAATACGCCATTTTTGAGTGTCTGTGCTGTACTAGTGACTGGTGGCGTAATCATGTAATAATTCCTTATGACTAGATTTTGTATATAATTTTATATATTGAAGTGGACATGTTAAGTGCAATTTGAAAGAAGAAATATAAGATATGATAAAAATACATTTTTGTTTATTTGATTCCTATTCAAGACACTTAAGATAAGAATAAGATAAGAATAACTATAGTGTTATTATAGGCGGCCACAGATTTGTTTAACATTTTTGGTTGGTGGTGTGCCTCGTGATTTTTTCAATGAAAAAATGTACCTTGGCTCAAAAAAGTGTGAAACCATCCATCTAAGAATAGATGGATGGTTTAAGAACAAATGCAGGTAATGACTGTCATGATCTTTAATGGGGATGTAGTACACTGTTAATGACTGATAATGAGTGATAATGCTCTAATAAATTACAAATCAACGCTTTGAAAGTAAACAAGATAATACTTTGTTACTACTAATAACTACTACTATTACTAATTCCTCTTAACTTGTAAGATTACCTGATGATGATGACTTGTATCATATTAACAATTTCTGACCACAAAACAACCGGGATTTGTCTGATCTTTTTTCGGGTTTACCACCAATTTCAATAACGCTGCTCACATGAATGTTTTTAGTTATGAAAACCGTGTAGTGAAATTTATCTTCTAGTCCCCGTGAATGCAACTCTAATATAACTTATAGTATCGGAGGACCCGAGAGGTTCAGGTTGATTTTTTTTTCTTTCAAGACCACAGTACATATTTTTTAACATATTCCACAACCTACACAGACAGATGGTAAAAATAAAGGTACATGTACAACAGCACAGGCTATTATAAGAATATTTGTAACTTCAATGTCAGTGTTGAGAAGAGTGTGTGATTTTAAAAAAAAGTAAGACTATTATTTTTCATTTGTCATAATTTGTGTGACTGAGAAACACCTAAACAAGCGGAGTCAAAATATTAATGCCGTAAAAAACAGACAAAGTGATTATGATTTAAACGGTCGATCCATTATTGAGCTGAACCCTATTTGGCATAAATGGCTGTATTCAAATTGTTTTGTTTGTTATACAGATATGCAGCAAATGACAGTGGAAATGAATTGTGTTAAAATGAATTAAACTAAGATTGAATCACAATCCGTGGTAATCAATGTGCATTTCTACAGAATTTAAGCCACAGTGCTCTGAAGACAAAGTTATTTTCTCATGTCAAAAGCACAGAATATGAGCCGCACAATAAAAAATAAATAATGAATAGAATCTATGTATATCCTAACTCATTTGGAACCATTGCTATCCAAATAACTCTTCATGTACGCTGTTAATGTAGCTCACAGTGATGCTCCTGATTTTGACAGAACAGAACAATACACCTCCTTCACAACAATGAAAACGCATTGAGACTGCTACCCACGAACTCAGTGAATGAAATAATTTCAAAATGATTACTTGACAGAGCAACGATCCCATACTCAGCCGTGAAACACTAACCCTAAACCACCCCACAGTCATCAGCGTGTGACAAGGTACCTATTTAGCGTTTAGCTAAAAATCAAGTCTTTTCAATTTAACGGCCGCTGCTCAGAAAGTGCGTTAGACTCGGAAAGTGACCAGTTACCATTTAGAGTAAGAACTATGACCTCTATTCTGATGTCCATGCCACAACTCGCAGGACAGGAAGACTAATTGCAGCTGTCAGGCAGAAAATTGAAACCTCTAGTTGCTCCACACTATTCTTCCATGCAATGCACTCTCATATATCCTATCATCCTTCTTTAACATCTATTTGCTGTATAACTTAGTTGACTTCTTTGTTAGGGATATAAGATGCTCTGAGTGAAATGTTTACCATTGTTATACAAAATTAAACATGCTAGAAATCTTTGAGCAGAATCAGACAATTCCTCATGGTTTCACTCCACAAATGGAGTTTCTGAAACATTTCATGATCTTGACTAATACTTGAATCATATAATTGAGAGAACAACATGTTTCCTTTATATTGTGGAATTTGCAAATAGTTCCCAAACAGTCCAAATGATGACTGATTGATTGTTTTGTTTCTCCTACTGGTGTCCTTTATTCAAAAACAGAAAAGCCATGTTGGACAAAGTACTTGAAACTGAAAACCAGCAATTGGCTTAACATCACGCATCTGTCCCTGTTCATATCCAAACTACAGTTAGTGTACTTTGTATCTGTGTGCTTTAGTTGGATTTGGTTTCAGCACAGGCATTTTTTGATAGATCTGCCTCACTCATGGGAAAATATGCATTCCTCCCTTGGAGCGTTGACATGAAATTCTCAAGGAAAATATGCATATAAAGATTCCTAAGATCATCTAAAACAATAGAAAACACATGGATTTGTGTTCCTTTCTAACACACACACACACACACACCGACAGATGGAAGGGAAGTAAAGAGAACTTCCTGTCAGAAACTGCCTTTCAGGAATCACAAAAAGTCTCTTATCTGAAATTGCCTTAAAGATTTTCACAAAATTACTCTTTTTTTCCTATTTGCTTTTTTGAATATGTTAAACGAATGAGCTTTCACATCAGTTGGGAAGTGGAAAACTTAGATTTTCCAAATACTACTCAAAAGTTGGTACGTTGGGAAGAAGCAGATAATCTGACATAAAAAAAAGAAAAAAACTGTGGTAATTCCGACCTGTGTGACTGCAGAAGTACATATTTATTACATTTTATCATATAAATTTGTAATTGTCTGATCATTTCAAGTTTTTACCTTTGAACTATTTTCTATTTGTGAAGTCACCTTCAATTGGAAATGACCAATCGGAATTAGAAAGGAAGTAAAGCATGGATCTTAACTTGTTTAGTTTGGCCATGTAGATCTTGATGTGGCCGAAATCGGGCCTCTCTGCAGGGTCTTCGGCCCAACAGCCCTCCATCAGGATGGTAAGCTCCTCCGAGTGGTACGCATTATCGGTAGTTGGTCGAAAGTACGGCTTCTGACCGTTCCTCACCTTCTGCACGATCTCTAGGGTGGGGGAGGAAGACAAGATGTTATGATCCATGCCGTGGAATTTAGCATGTGTAAGGTCACATTTTTATGTTGTCGGTCGTGACCATTTTACTTCAGGCCCTGTCCCATTCACCTAAATAATGCTGTCAGTAAAATACAGAATATTTATTTTGTATTCATTTCAACTTTATCAAAGGTTTCAAAGCAATCCAATGGTGCTTTTTAGTTCACATAATGTCATATCCAACATAAAATCAAGAAATATATTCATTTATTTCTGAATTAATTGATGTCTTAAACAAAGACAGTCTTTCCTTTTGGAAAAACAGCAATCATAAAGTGTATGCATGCTGAGTTTTAGCTTAACTGACTATTAGCCCATACAATGTTATGACAAACACCATTTAAACTATATAAGAATTTCATACATTTGTAACACAAAGAGAAAGACTTTCAGGAAAATATCACTATAAAAGTTTGTTAAAATGCTGGTTTTGAAACGTTGCAAACAGTAGAGAGCAGGTTTAAACTTAAAAGTGCCAACTTTGGATGTGCTGAAGGTGCTGTTCAATTAATTTGGAAGTTTAGGTTTTTCTTGCTGTCACCAAGAAGCAGCAGCGTAAAGTGCATGCCGGTAAAGATACTAGTCAAACCCTAAATGGCTTCCATGTGTGCGGGAAGCTGAGAAGCCAAAGTGTCAACAGTCATTACTTAATCTGACATGATAACGCAGGAGTTTTCCAACAAGAGAATGTTCCTGCAAAGCATTATATCACACTGAAAGTCAATCCAAAAACAGCATTTAAAAAACCCTTTTGTAAAAAAACATGTTTGGTCCAGTATTTATTTCAGTTTCTTGTCATATGTTAATTAAAGTATAATAACATATTGCTCAGATTAGACTAATCTGTCTGTATAAAGACTACAGGATTGCACTTTTTCAAAGCATTAAATAGTCATTTTACAACCCGCCTTTAAAGGAAGCTAAAGGCCATGATGGAATGCTGTCCACTGTTTAAAAATACCTCCAGCATCTTAAATTACTTCACACAATAAGTCTCTGATATGGTGCTTGATTTAGCCTTTTCTAGGCTTAGTTTAGATTGTTTCTCTAACAGATGGGGTTATGTTTTCATTTCTCACTTAGGATATGTGTTAGATTGTGGGAGTCCATCTGTCTTGACATCTGAGCAACATGTGTTCTGTATTTGTGTGTGTGGCTGTCAGTGTGTGGTATAGGTGTGTGATCTCACAATGGGTCATTCTGCAATGTTCATAAAACTCAAACAGGACCAAAAAAAAAAGAGCTAAATAATGCCAAACAATTTCTTTTTCTGTTAGCATTTGTGTGTGTTTGAACCGATTCATCAGGATGATTTCTTTGCATTCTGTGCGTGTGTTTTCCATGTTAGTTTGCAGATTTAAAGGATCCTGGTCATTTGATACCACAGGGGTCAGCTGGCCTCCTTGAAGCTTGTAAAAAGACAGTTGTGTTTACCTTTAGGGCTGAGGTCCATGCCTTCCACATAGAAAGGTCCATTCCTCAGAGCTATTTCCTGCAGTATGATGCCAAAACTGTACACATCACCCTTCTGAGTCCCTTGTGGAGGATGGCGGTCATATATGAGCAACTCAGGAGCCGTCCAAAGCTTCTCTAAAAAACAAAAAAGACAAAAAACAAAACAGGAAATTAGATTTTCTTTTTTTGTTTCAATTCAGCGAATTAAATTTTTTAAACAGCATTGATTTGACTTACTTGCATAAAGTGCGTGCGTGTCGTCATTTTCGCAGGATGTGCGAAAGCTGGCCAAGCCATAATCTGTAATCTTCAAAACAAATCGACTGTCCACCACGCAATTAGATGACTTCAGATTTCCGTGGCAGCCAAAGTAGCTGTTGTGAAGATAGTTCATTCCCTAGTGCGGAGAAGCGTCAGTCGAGCGTTACTTTCCCGTACTTTTTTCTTTCTGTTTTTTTTCCATTACATGCAAACACACAAATCCAGACATGTGGAAATAATATGCTTTCACAACTTTATGTTAAAGGCAGGTTCTGAAAAGAGGTTGGAATTCAAGTAAAATTCAAGTGGGTAGGGAAGTTTTGGTAATATAATTTGTGAATTGTTCAGCATTTTGGGTAACATCCCTATAAAAACTAAACAAAAGTCCCTTTCCTTAAGACATATTAAAAAAACTTCTACATCATCCAGTTTAAATTACGTCTACCATGGTAATTTGTTCCTATTTGACATTATAATAGGAGTTTCTTGCATCGCACTGAGCCAAATATGCACGTTTTATCTATTTGTTTCTCCCTCGCTCAACTCTTGTGACTTCATGTGAAACCATGGCAACCTTGACATTTTTATGTGCATATCTGGTAAGACACAATCCTTTTATTCAGCACTCGGTTTTAGAAACCCCTTTAACTTGTATCCATCCAAATTCAGAGAAAACCTTTCCTCGCCTTTGACTTCAGATTTTTATTTTTTTCATGTCTTCAGTGTGACATGCACGTACCTTCACTATGTCATTGATCAGTGAATAGCGGAACATCCAGTCCAGATTGATGCTCTCGTTCTCCAAAATGTCCTGGAAAAAGCAAGAACAAATAAAAAATCTAACCTTTATGCCGCTCTTTAAAAGCTTCTCATCTGCTAAATTAACCCTAGAACTCATTGGGATATTTAGGGATATTTAGTCTCTCTTTTTTTTTTTTTTTAAATCCTGATGGACGTGCATGAAGCCCGGCAGGATAGAACTGACTAACTTTCACAGCCCCGGCTGTTGACCCTGTTAATGGAATCTGGGTCGAGCTTTCACATCCAGCTACAGAACATCAGCGAAAGCTATCTGTCTTTTCCACTACTCTCTTTCTCAGCGAGTCGAGCGTTATCAACGTTTCCCAGATTGTCCCTTTTAAGAGAGCCGAGACATGTTCGGAGGGCTGGCCAAGAACAAATTTTGTTTAAAGCTTCGTGCATTTCTTATCAGTTAAAAAAAACAAAAAAATCTGCGAGAAAAAACGACATCAAATGCAAAAGTGAGATCAAAGATGAGTTTAGAAAGTGTGAATACCTCATAAAGTGAATTAAATAGAAAATGCTAAATGCTAACAAGGATGCTGATCTTCATTTAAAAGTCTCAGTCTCATATTGCAATAATAGTGTCCATCAATGGTTTATTTTTAGCTAATTAATGAGCTAGTGAAAAGGCGTTGTTTTTTTCCAAACTCCGATATCTCTTACAAGTAGTATTCATGTTCCATTAACCTCAGTTGAGCTTAAAAAAAGTAGAAAATTTGACATTCATACAGTGTTATGTTCTGATTCAAGTGGTATTGCAACCACCTTAACATTTAAGAGCAAAAAAGGTGTGTTCATGTTGTTAATGATTGTTACTTCTCCAAAAATCTAAGAAAATTTCTAAGAAAATCTTGCCTTTTTCTATGTGTAGATGTTAAAGGGTTAATCAAATCCCTGGGGAATGTCACTTTACGGTTATGTGCACCCTGTGCAGGATATGTGAGTGAATTTCTTCAAACCACAATCAATAAATATTTAAATATTTTTCATACAGCGTCTTAAAATAACTTAATAAACAGTTGACCTCAAAAACATTTTCCACACTGGTTCAAGTTCCATATTGGTCCACAACTGGCCTCCACACTTATTCAGCCACAAAGGCCTTTTGTACACACAGGTGTGAAAACATCCAAAAGTGTGAAGGCATCCCAAAAGATAAAAAAAAACGTGTTACCTGTAGGCTACCTCTGGGACAGTACTCCGTTACGATGCAGATGTTGGGAGGGTCGATGCAGGCCCCGATGAACCTGGTCAGGTGGTTAAACTGGACGTCTCTCATCTGAAAATAGGCCCATAGAAAACACTGCAAATGTGAGAGTAAGTCTTTCCAAAGATCACATTCCCAAACCTCATGGAAACAGAGAAGGGGGGGTGGGGGTGGGGGGGGGGGATTCATTTATGCGCAACGTTTAGAAAATAACACTGCAAGCTGTTCATCAAAATAGTCTATTTGCAGTTGACTAGCTGGCACTGTGTCTTTTTCGACGTGTCGAGACGCATTCCTTCTCATCGCACCCAGAAGAAACATGTGCATGTGCATGAATTGCCCTTGGAGGCTATGAATGAGCCAGTGTGCCGGGGATGATGAAAAAAATATGTGGAGGTGTTGAGAGGATGCATGAGCAGGACTATCAGAGTGGAACAAGTCAAACTCGTGAGCAGACGGCGGGTTTTTAAAACAAGAACACGCACCGTTTAAATGCAAAAGTGTAGAGGATTGAGGGGAAAAGCTATTAGGTGGGAGTGTTCTCTGGAAGATTCCCGTCTTGAAAAAGGTATTAAATGTCATTTTGGTAGAAACAAACTCGGCGAAGGTCATTTTTATGCTTTCATTCCAACTTGAATGAGTGATTACAGAATATAAAGCTGGGATTAAACTTAACTCATTGGCTGCCAAAGACGTCTATAGACGTCTTTTCAAATCCAACCGCTGACTGCCAAAGACGTCTATAGACGTCTTTTATGTTTTTCAATGCGAGTGGCTTGGGGGACGATCGGCGAAAGTTTTTCCGTAAATATCGGCTTCTAGACAGAGTATGGACTAACAAATTTACCCTCTAGGTAGCTGTGCCACTTTTGATGGGAGATTAGCATAGACTGTAAGCAAATAAAAACAAACGCAATGGTTCGCTATGAGAGAAATGGCGCCGGTAAGACGCACGTCGAGGAAGAACGGAATAAGGTAGAAACAAAAAATTTTTTTCCTGATGATAGAAGAGAGTCTACTCTTTGTTTTGATGTGTTCGGTGTTTACATAGTCATAGCACAAACTATTCTGTGGCTCTAGAAAAATCAGTCAAAATGCTAAAAAAAAACTCTGGCAGTGAGCGACTCTCTGTTCTGAAAATGGCTGGCAGTCAATGAGTTAAAAAAAGGCGTTGAGCATAATTTCTGTGGTTTACTTTTGCTCTTTGGGCACAGTGAATGACAACAGTTCTCACTAAAGTCTGAAAGTTATTTGCATCTTGTTTCGTGGCCCGGGAGATGTTAGCCTACCCTTTGGCCTATATAATTTCCCCCTGTGAGGGTGGGGAGGGGGGCGAGAGAGGAAGAGCGATGGAAGACAAGTGGTTAAGTTTCCACTGGCAGGCTCGTCTCATCCCTCCATCTGGTTGGCTTTTTTTTTTTTATGAGCAGGAGTTTGACAGCCGATCGGGCCCCCGGGGGGCATCAGAGAAGCTGCCAGCACCGACAGCAGCCTGTCGACTGACCGAGAGGCCGCTAACTACTCCCCGCCACCCCCCTCCCAGTACACTGCAGCTCTCACAAAACAACCAGAACCTCTGTGCCGAGACACACGATTAAAACGAAGAGAGCCGTTGACTGAGCAAGGAAAGAAACGGCAAAAACGTCTCTCAGCGAGTGTCCATCTCGCTAATGACCGCCACTGTAATTTTCAAGTTACGGCTTTCCCCGTGCCACATTTAGTTTCCATCACCGAACCACATGAAGTGGTGAGATTTTTTTTTTTTCTCTCTCCCAGCATCCTTGTCACTCGCTTGTAACTATTTCCCAGCTAGAGGGATCTTTTCATCAGCGGCTGCTTTCGGTGATGTTAAACAGACACTTTAAGAATGTGGAGTATTTACCGCAACAAGCAACAAGCAACATCCTGTAACAAAGAAGAGACGAGCTTCTGTTCAGGTACAAAAGAGAATGAAAACATACTTTATATATTGAGCCAGAGACATTTCACAATATCTTAAAAATAACATATATTTCTAAATGAACAAAGGCCCGTTTTGCTGTTTTGAAGCATTTCCTATGGAAAGAAAATGGAAGATTCATCCTGAAGAGGTTTATTCTCACCGAATACAATATTCAGGCTCCTTGAGAGTCAATGACTGCGATGTGGTTCTGTGCTTCATGATAGAGGTTGTACAAAAGACAGCTGAACTGTTGGCAGGCCTGTCACATACATACATTTACTATGAAGTCATGCTGTTGGAGGTCCTGCAGGGTCAAGTCTGACATTGTCCAGCTGAAATACCTGAAAACACCTCATTTTAAGAGATGACAGAAGCATATGTATCTCTAAATGTCTCTAAATGTGGTACTTTTACACATACTTCTTTGTATCACATGCCATTGCAGATTCTGGCTTTTCCAGATAGCAACTAGAATGATTTTTTTTATTGGCACATAGTCGTAGATGTCTATATTTTCCCCCAAAGGCAACTGGAGAGTGAACTAGTCTGATAAGTGAAGGAGAACAATGGTTTTCTTGGCACAACTGTCCCCTAAAGCTTAAAAGATCTTGGTGCCATGACGGTTTTACATGCTGTGTTGGATACTTGATGATCATACTGATCAACAGAGATTTCCATCTTAAGACTTTACTTATAGAGATTCTATTTTTCTTTACTTCTCTAATTGAGTTTGATAAAAAGCTGTGAGATGTGAAATATCCTTGCTTTTGTTTCTTACTTTGGCTATTATACCTAATCCTAAGACCCTTATAGTCTTCAAGAACCTTTTCTATTTTTCTGTTGACTTTTATCCAAAATATCAAATGGTTTTTTATATAATTTATTCATACATATATTTTCCAAATAAAATTAAGCAGGTAAGTAAAGTAAGAAATTTACAATTTGTCTCTTCTAGTAGAAGGGGTTTACAAAAAGTGATTT
Organism: Menidia beryllina; assembly: GCA_013363375.1. Lineage (NCBI taxonomy): Eukaryota > Metazoa > Chordata > Actinopteri > Atheriniformes > Atherinopsidae > Menidia > Menidia beryllina. The sequence continues at coordinate 756,699 of JABUIW010000107.1, forward strand.
TTTCCCCCCCTACTTCGAATCGACTGCTATTTTTCTTTTTGTCCAGCGCTGAACATGGAACCTGAAATCAAATCTGGAACCATTAACAAACACTTACATGCTTGAGCTCCATTAAAACCTGTCTGGTCAGCTCAATCCTCTTCTTGTTGACATGCTTGATGGCCACAAGGTTACCCTGTGTGCAACATAAAAAGGGAGCAATGAAAGGTACAGGCATAATGTAGCATAGAAAATTTCCGCTAAGTAACAAGAAAATCACCATTTAATACTTTCTATTAAAATACATTTTTTTAAAAGAACCATTAAAGAGAGGAATCCTACAGGTACATTCAGAGTCTATTTCAGCTTCCCGTAAAGGGAGAAGGTTATCTACTTAACTTAAATTTTATAACAGAGGAAGAGTAAAAAGGACGCAGGTTGGTTTCCTCAAGTTATTATCCAATATTTCCAGCCTGTCAAGGCTTTTACATGACTGCATTTCTGGCTTGTATCGTATTTGAAAATCATCTCAGTCCCTGTAAAATCCATAAAAAGGTTGGAGATGTACCATCGCATCAGCATTTCTATAAAAGCCTGTGCTGTACAGCTTCACACAAAGACAGTTCTCTCATCATTCAGCATCCTCTTTTGTCACATCTCCTCCACCTCACAAAAACAAATTAGCAGCAACAATTTGATGCTCGTGTCCAGACGCTGAGGCGGGAGAGTGGAGCCGAAAAAGGAAAGGGAGAAAAAAAAAGGGAAATAAGACAAGAGAAAATTGACGCATTCTGCAGCTCCACATTAAAACCAACTACCTAAATTCGCCCACACTCTTTCTCTCGCTTCTCCAGCTCTCCGGCTTTCTCTGTGAGTGTGCACATGTGTGGGTGGGAAAGGAGTGTGCAGGAGTTGAAAATGTCAGAACTCACTAAGCCTTACCTTAAAATAGCCAGTTTTTGCAAATAGCTGATATTTTCCATGGGCAGTTATCAAGGAGCCATAGCTGGAGCCTCTCTGAGAAGGTAGAAAAGAGAAAAGGATATGTCGATTAGAGCAAATCCGGGACTGTGCATATATTCATTTGACAAAAAAACAGATTAACATGTTGATTAAATACTGTATATTTCACAGCAAAATATTGAAATGTTATTTTTTTTTCTGTTTCCTGTTAGAGATCTTGGAGAAATGTCTGTGCACACATGAGAAAAAGAGAAAAAAAAAAAGCATGAGAGGTTCCATACAGACAGACAAGTACAGTCAACCAGTGCTTGTGCTGAATGCAAATAATGGCAAGACATAGCTCTGGGAAAAAAACAAGGCCTTGGAATATCGCTACATTTTCCACACACATACACACACACACATTATCCCAGGACCTGGACTGAAAAAGCTGTAATGAAAGAGGTGTGTGTGCGCATGTGCTTCCATTGAATGCTTGCACGTGTGGGATGAGATAATCCCCAGACAACAGAACCTGATACCGGATGAATGTGGCGAGGTATTATATACTACATGAGGGGAGTCCGGCCAGACAAGAGCTTATTTTAGCAATCAGAATAATAATATTCAATTCAATTAAATTTTATTTATATAGCGCCACATCACAACAACAGTTGTCTCACAGCACTTTCCAAACAGAGCAGGTCAGACCCTACTCTGAAGTTAATTACAGAAACCCAACAATTCCCACCATGAGCAAGCACTAGGCGACACAGGCAAGGAAAAACTCAATATTCAAAAACACAACCACCTTGAATGAACCAGCGGGGAAGCTTTCCAAAAAAGATTTGGACTATCTGATGACAGCAGCTTTTTGACTGAATCACAAATTGCATTTTTGTAAACAGCACAAACTGTGTAAACCAGGTGAAGCTCTGCAGTTCAAACAAATAAATAAAAACGATTCCTGTTTTTACAGAAGTGAAATATCTATGAGTGATAACTGAGGAGCAAGTGTAGCATCTCTAAGATCAGTACTGCAGAGATCCTGTTAAGAAATTGAAGCACGAAAGGTTTGATATCATAAATGTTGACTCATTTACACATTTACAGAGCACACAAATCTGTGAAACAAACAGCATTATTTTAGACGGTTTACCTGGGATAGCGTTAGGCGACTGCCCGCTCGTTTGTGGTATTTATTGGGGCTTTCGAACTGAAGGTCCTCCCACCGAATTCTCCACAGCATTCCAGCCAGCTCTTTCTCCAGCTTCAATTTCCTGCAACAAAAAAAAAAAGGAAAAAGCAGGTGGCAAAATCAACAAGGGCGCAAAAGCACACAGAACAGAAGAACTGTCTGACACAAGTGAGCTTGGGTCGGGGTGTTTGAACATGTCCGGGAGGCTGTAACAGTACTGGTAGGAATGAAATAAGTGGATAAAATGCTCCAGAGCCGAGGTGGTCTGGTAAATGATATTCCAAACAACGTGGATTCAATCTTGCAAGTCACCATAAACAAAGAACAAACACGGCCCATTTGTTCGGTTCCTTTTGATCACCATCATCTTTCCTGGTGGTATTTCCTGAAATAGCTGATCGTAGCCGATCTCTGGCATTTTGAACTTGTTTTAACTCATTGTTGGTTTTTTGTTTTAAATAGATTTTAACTCCATATGCACTAGTTTGAAGTGTAAGTTGTTGTTTTTGTATCCTTGACAAAGGGTTCCTTCACTGAAGTAAATAGTAAACACTGCAAAAAATAGGATAAGGAATCATGAACTTAATGGAAACACACGGCTAAATTGAAGTTTTATTTCTCTTTGCAGTCATTTGTCCTCCACAAAACAGGGAAAATGCTCCAATGATACACAAGTTATTTCTTCTGTGAAAAAGGTTCCGGTAAAAGGTCAACTGTAGCATCTCCAAACAGAATGAAAGATACAATAAACAGTTGGATTTTGTCAAAAAGTCTAAAATAACCACCAGTTGCTTGTCTTACTCCTTTTTTACCTCCTATGGTGGATCGTGTGTTGATGAATCACTTCAGCTCCTTCAAATGTGTGCACAGCTGAACCGGAGTAATTCATCTCCTAATTTTCTTGTCAGTGATATTTCTGACACGTTTCTAAGTGTTATTTTTGAGCGACGGTCTGTGTGGCGGACTCCGCACAGAAGAAGACGCATACCAGCAAGTCAACACATCTGGGGCGAATTTAAGAGGAGCCGCCATTTCTTGACATTTAATGATTTACACTGAGGGCACATTCAGAAATAAAACTGGACCGTTTCGGAAAGCGGAGGGTCTCAGTTTGTTTTTATTTGCTCGCTTTTTTGTCCTTTTTTCCTTCAACCTGGAGAGGGGGTAGGGAATTCATTTTCGGTCGAAACACTTAGAAAATGAAAAATGAGCAGACCCCAAACATTCCACGGCAATCTAAAAGGTGTAAAACGCTTCCAGATGGCCAGAAGGAAATTATTGCAGCGTTTGCACATATCGCTGTTTTGGTTATTTGTCGTACCAGCCAGCTTTGGCCCCTAAAGTGGCTATTTTTTTTTCTCCTAGTTTCACCCGTTTAAATAGTGTTATTGGGCAGTGTAGTAAGGTAATGGATATTCTGATGCTTGTGAGTATTTTGGAGTCATTAAAGCACCAGCCCCCCTCCAGCCTCAAAATGAAAAAAAAAGGTACTTTTCTATTTAAAGAGCCCTCATTTAGAAAAACCTCTGGCAGCCAGAGGGGTAAAGTGTGAGGCTCCACACTAGGCCTATTGTTTCATGAGTTCCATTTGTGAATACCTCTTTTGGACCGACCCCTCTATTAAAACAACAGAGTCGCTGCTGCGCTGCTCAACATCCCCTCACACCCCCACTGCCCAGCAGACTCCAAAGTCAAACGGAGAGCAGGCGTTAGCGTTGCGCGGCACAAATATCAACAGCTGCCTCATGAAATATCGCGTTTTCGTCAGAAAATGGAGCTAATACACCAGGACTAAGTCAAATCGCTGAGCAGAAAATCGCATCTTATTCGTGTTGCTTAAGCCGTCAAAAGATAAAAACTAGATTTTTTAAGGAAGTCTAATGTCGGCTTCACGGAAAAATGAGCATTGGTGGTTTTGTGTGGATGAAATTTCCTAAACTCATCATTCATTTGCAAAGCAAAGCAGTACAAGAGGCAGATGGTTCGAGACACAACTCCCTTTTTTATTTGATTTGATATTTCATAGTTCTTTGTTTTTTCACATTGGCAGTGGCCTCGTGTCAGAAAGGTGATCCATTACCACCACTAGTCACAATCACTAGCCTGCCATCTTATCCTTTTCTCATATAAAATACACAAATAATCACACATACACTAAAAATCTCCTCTCCCAAAATTACATTCATGGAAAAAAATCACAGGCACAGTGAATCCTCTAAAACACAAGGTTTTCCTTCACGCTTTAATGAAAAGCCACCATGAAAACAGAGGTAAATTTTAATATTTTAAAATGATATTTCGCTTTCATATATTAAAAAATAAAAGATACATGAATTTCACAGATGTGTAAATTGCACCTGGACTGTAAAGCTTATGCTCTGATCCGATTAAGTACCGACAGTGACAAAAATATTTGAAACATTTTAGTGGTGTTTTGAAGGTCAAGTTCTTAAAATACAGGCCTCTTGGCAACTGGCTGATCCTTGAAAAATAACTCTGCAGCCCACCTCTCTTGCTCAGCAAAGCCCCACTGGTGTCTGGAAAAACAGGAAGTGATTTGTTAGTCTTTGGTGTAAAAGAAGGCCAACAGAAAAAAGCTCAAAGGTGTTTCTATTTATTTATTTTTTTAGGTTACATTTACAGTTTAATCGACTTAGGAAGCATTATTCTGACTCAAAATCATGTTAACGTGTTGCCTTTTTTTCTGTTTTTAGAAATGAGTCTAAAAATAGTTGCTATGGAGCAAAGAGTTCAAAACTGAGGGTCAGAGTCACAAATGCATCACAATTCCCAAGTTAAATTTCCATAACAGAAATAGATAGTAACTATGATATACTTGGGTTTAGAGTCTTTTTTTTTTCTTTTTTATTAATCTCCAAAAAAATAAACTTACCAATCAAGGAAACTAGCTACCTAGCTGGGAGGCCATGAAGCGCTTGCTGAACTGAGAGCTGAAAAAAAAACAAAGAAGCAGCTAATTTATTGCAAAATAAATGCACCCTCGGAATGAAATGATATGATAGTTATTGAATTATTTGGCATGATCAAGTCAGATTCAGTATTAGTGGAATTACCTCAGACGGATAGCTGCTCCTCCACCTTTCTTGCACCACTCCTCTGATCAAAATCCATTCTGATTGGCTGGTGATTAACACTTGTTTGTGTTAATGGTCAGTATTAAAGAATTAATCAGATTACCGCGGTGATTTGTTAGTTGTGCAGTGAGGTGTATTGTCAGCTTGTCATAAAAGAACAATGTATAAGCATAAACAGAGCAGCATTAGGTTTTAAGTAACGACGCCTCAGATGAAACGATGAAAGAGAAAAAAGTTACAAACATTCATTTCCTTTCATTCCTTGCAGATATAAAACATGACATAAACCGTGATTTTATAATCATTCCAGAAGCTTAATTAGCTCAATTTGAGCATGCATGATTTACTTTAATCACGATTAAATGAGTTTGTTTTTCCAGTTGAATGCCGAGCACAAAGTAAAAAACCATAATGAAGCAACTGGCTTCATTTTCATTCAAAGATGCGTGTTAAATTGACTGTTTGAGTGCAGTAATTGTAAGTAAATCCCAAATCCCTTAATACTAAAGAGTGAAGCATGCTCATTTTGCAAATCTCAAAATGTATTCACTTTTGACACTGTGAGCTCACAAGTGAGCTTCAATAAGCATTTCAGGATACTCCCCTTAAATAATTTACAGTTATAAATTTGTCACTCCCAAAATAGAAATAAAGATCATGGACTTCGCAGGAAAAGATGCTTGTACTTTGAATTACTCCAATAATGCTTTCTTTTTTTTTTTTTACAGAAAAAAAGTTTTCCTTTGCCATTACAGAACTGAACTGATAAGAGTCAACGCGGCCTTTTTGATCTTTGGTCGGAATAGCACAGTTACCATTTCCTCCAAAAAAACAAGATCTGAATCATTAATTAGTCTGTTCCCAGTACATGTTTGCGCTATGTGAGGATCCATTCCAGAAGCCTTTAAGATTAAAGAAAGTGACATCGCTTCTGGACTAGATTATAACAAATCTTCTTTTACCACTGTAAAGTTTAGTGACATTAGTCAGTACATCTCTGTACTGCACTGCTTTAAAAAAGAAAAAAAACTTTTTTCAAATTATGGTTCTTGTTGAGCTTATGTCAGAGAGATTAATGATTAAAGATACAGTTTACATTCTCCCCCTTGCCTTTTGAGGTATAAAATTCTTCCAGACTCTTTGATTTGTTTAATTATATTTATGTGCAATGGAGGGAGAAATATGCTAACAAATTCAAAAATTGTTTAAAACATCTGAGTATCTCTCTAAAATATTTATTGACAAGCTGGTCAGACTGTGTTCATCTTCGCTCCTTTGTCACTGATGCTGCTATTTGCACCAAATCATAATTGTAGACATAATTGGTTGTCACCATTTGAAATCCTTTTTTTCCTACAGTCCCTCAACTGGCTCTGTCTCAAGTTTTAGAGGAATGTACCTCAACATACAAGTAAATTATAATACAATTCTCAGATATTTCATGGATTTCATTTTAATTAATATTATCTGAAAGTAAATTTATTGAACAAAGTGTGTTTTATTCTTTTTTTTTTACCATACCATTCTAACTTATATATCCATATCATTCATCCATTTTGTATATCCTGAATACTAACTTCCATTTTCCTTAAAACTAGCCTTGTTTTGTAGTGGAAACATTTTTAAGTGGTCAAAAAATATATATCAAACCAAGCATTTTTTCTTTGAAAGTAGAACAATTATCGAAGCCTTTATTTGACATCAGCAGCATTCGAGTTATTCCAATTACTGTCATTAAGCTTGAATCAAGTGTAGATAATATAGTTTTATTTAAAATAATATTTATCATTAACTGTAGGAGACATTGAGTGTTGTTTGGAGCCGCTATATGAGCTCACTTGGCAGCATCTTGGGGCTTTAGTGCTGTCACCTGCTGAGCTGTTGCCGTGGCAACAAAAGTATAAATACCCCAACAGCATCCAGCATAATCCATAAATCCATGGTTTGAGTTTTATGCACACATCTGTCTCTCACCTTCTCTTAACCCCTCGATTCTATGTTCGACCAAAAGTCTCTGAAAGATCACAGCTATTCGGCAGTTTGAGGAAAGGAAGGCGATCAAACTCACCTGTAAATGAGGAAGCTGGAGATTCCAAAGATGATGAGCGCTAAGCCAGAACCCACAGCGACAATACCCAGAACAGGCAAATGACCTGGTCATAGGAGAGAGGGAGAGAAAAAAAACGAGGATTACACTCTCAAATGTTCCACAGATGTCCACCCTGAGAAAAAAAAACAGCGTAACCTGAAAATCACAGCTGGAACTTCCTAGAGTTCAGCTACACGGGTGCAGCTTTCTGTCGCACCACCAGCAATAATTTCTGACAATTACACAGTTCTGGCATCCCTCGTGCATATTCAAGGCCCTGAATGGAGTCCAACCATACCACCTGCTTTAAATTACTGGATAAGCTGATGGTCATAATTATAGAAATGCTGCTAAAAACGCTACCTAACCAACAGTTGCACATGTTAACAATGCAGATCAGAGTTAGCAGGTTAGCTGAACACGTCCTGTTTTGGAGGTTCATATCATGGAATAATAGTTTTGTCTTAAAAAGAAACAACAGTGTCTCATATTCCACATTAGCCACAATCATACACAACAGAAGACTTTAAGCTTCTTTATCTCCATCCGGAGTACAGCTAATCCCTGCTTACATCTGGATTTTGTCCTAAGTGATGAAAACATGCCATCGGCATTCATTTATAGATTAGAATCACTAATCTAATAATAGATACATCAGCTGGAGGAATTTTGATCAGCAGAGATGGAAAAGTTTTGTTCCTGTGGACACAGACATTTGTCTATAATGTTGTGATAATGATAATGTCTATGACAGAGAGGATCTTTGCTGGTAAATTTTCCAGGGTCAATGCTGCAGCTCTCTTATATAACATGCGTTAATATCATGTGTAACAGTTATACTCTTAACATAAAATGTTCCCATCTAAATGTTTTTATTCAACATTTTTTCAACAATTCCAATGCACATAATTCCCTTTTAATTGACACGTTTCTGTCAAGTTGAATTTATCATACTGTCAGATGTTCATTTGTTTCTTAAAAAGCTGTCATCCATATTCTAAACTCTGTAACTAATTTGCGGTTGGCTCCAAAAACGAGGGGAGAATCAGATTTATTGCCGCTCCGTTCATTATCCCGTGTTCATCCCACTCCTTACAGCTAACTTCTCGATCCTAGCATCTTGTTCAATCTGTGAAAAATATGGGATAAAATTGGAAGCAGCTGCACCAAAACAATGGATTACTGCACTTTAACATCCAGCTGATGAATGAATAAATCTATCTTTCCCCATAATTCAGCCTATAGTTTAAACATTTTGGAGACAACTTCACTTAATGGAGATCATGTATCTTAGGGATTTAAATGAATGCATTAGTGTTGAGTGTTTTATTAAATTCTATGCATGCATACCATCGTTGCAGGAGGGGTCATCAGTTGAGAAGACACAAGGAGGGTTATCCAGCGGTGGGAAACCATTGGCCCATTGGATCTTTTCTGTCTGGGACCAAATGATGTCTTTGGTGGTTCCGTTGTAGTGCGCAACGAGCTGAATACACAAAAGAAAAAAAATTATAATAAAGACTCCCCACAACATTCCATAGAAAAGAGCTATGCAAACAATAGTGTGTTTTAGCTTGCAGCATCTGGTAGAACAACAGGTATGGTTGTGATTTCTCGCTACAATCTGAAAAAAGAAAGGTGGGAGAAAAAAGCTGACCCTTTTTCTTACGGTTTGGCAAACATCCATGCAAAGTAGGAAAAAAAAAAGCAACGCTAATTTCTGTGATGGCTTTAAATTGTTGCCAGCAAGTAACAATATCTGAGCAGCAAGTAGGGTAAATTGTTCCCTGGCTGAAAAAAATGTTTTTTAAAAACCTAATGGCCCCATTAGAATTTGAGTGGTATTGCTTTGGGTAAACATGATGGTTATTACAGTCAACTACAAAGAATGAAGTTATAAGTTCATGCTATATCTTAGCTGGCTTTGCATGGTAGCATGGACACTTGGCATTCCCTAATGTGATGTAGAAAATCATTGTATTATTTAAGGTATGATATAACATTATTATTCAAATGTTGGAGGCAGTATTGCGTCATTTCAAATGCTTTAGTTCGTATACAGACGATAACGTAAGAGAGCATCCAAAATAGACCCGTCTCAAAGCTTAACAGCTGCATCTGTTGTGCTGCTGTGAAATTCGACTCCAGCATTATTGACTAGCAGCAGTACTTAGAGCGTTTGACCCTTGCTACCGACATGCTGTGTCCCTTCTGCTAAAACCTCAGCGACTGTCACCCATACCAAGGGTCATCAAAACAATGAAGAATGTGATGGGAGAAGGAGCAGAAGCTCCACTATTTAAGTCCAGTGGTCAGTCTTTCTATCCCCGACCACTCGCTGCCAAAAAAATGATCTCTTCAAACAACAAACGTGATTTTTTTAGTTCCCTTCCCAAATAGTCATTTTTGCAGCCACTGTGTTCTTATGTCAGCTGAGCTCAAATGTTAGCATGTGCACTATTAGCAATCCACAACCAGGAAAATGGCGTCCAAACGTGGCCGACTACTTATTGTAACGGATATCTTGAAAACTGAAACCATTCCTGTGATGTTTTCGACCAGACTTCTGGCTACTCGGGTCAATCAGCCGTACAAATGAACCAATTAAAGCCCGAGGATGAATGAGACCAGGAAGTCCTGCTGACAGTCCCCGCGGATGGATGTGAAATTCTAACTGAAGTCGAATGTAGCTAACCCACTTCGTCTGTCTTCACACAGACACACACACACGCTGGAGCTGTTCACAGCAGTGTGGAGAGCCTGCGATACACACTTTAATAACAGAGAGAGGGAAGTCTGAGGTTTTACGAATCTTATCATTAGAGAAGTCAAAACCTCAAAGTGTCACACAGATAGCAATATCCACTTTCCATGTGCATTGGTGAACATTTGATTTAATTGCATCTGCAGGGCCAAACATGAGCAAAAGTTGTGGTTTTAAACCACACACAACTAATGGAGCTGGAAAGAATTTTGAGAAAATGCTCATTACAGTAATTAGGGGCACATGAATTTTTCTTTGTTTGCAATTATCTTTTTTAAGAGCAGCTTGACACTGACTGACAACGACTGCTGCAAAGAATCCACTCTGAGGTGGATGAAAACTAAGATCAAACATCTTATTAGTCTTAACGTCCAATCACAGTCAAGACCACCAGCACTTAACATAATTATCTCATTAGCTATTAAGGAGTTTCAACCATTCAGTGTTTAAAAACGATAGCTTTCTGACATATTTATAGAGATTTGCTGGGTGAAAGAAGCCAATTGTAGGTTAAAAGAGGGTCAAAGAATAACTGAACACATAAAAAAGGGATTAGTACTTTCTTTCTATGGGAAAAGTACTTTTCAAGGTGGTGTGCACTATTATCAACTTTCAGTTTTGGTGCTGAAAGCTCATATTTCAGACAGTTTACAAGGCATGAAGCTAGTTAGGTTTTTAAAAAGAAAAACTATCAGGATAAAAGTCAAACGGTTCATTTTACCCCTAAAGCTGAGCTACTTTAACACAAACGTTTCATGAAGACAAAAGAAAATTGTGCCATATCATAAACACAAATGGCAGAATGTGTCTCCGAAATCCTATCTTCAGCCAAGAGTCTCATAAAAAATATCATAAGATCTGAGCTATTCCAACATGGCCTCCTCAAAGTTATAATAAAACGCTTTTCCATTTCAATATCCGTGCAATAATCTTGATATAGAACACTCGAGTGAATATCAATCAAAAAGCACACAGAAAAATCTGGACTTACACCATACTCTCCCGTCTCCTGGTTGGTCATCGCCCATAGGTTGACGTCTATGTTTCTGGCATTCTTTTCATCTGTCGAAAAAAGCCCTGTCACTCCTATACAGAAAAAGAGAAGAATAAAATAATCAAAACAAACACCTGGAGAATGTGACTTTGCCGTGTATTTTATGGTCACAAACTAACCAAATGGACACATTTCAGGTAATTCAGGAATTCAGATTCACAGATTCAGATTCTATTCTCTCAAATAGAAAGTCAGTTCTGTTTTCTGTACACACTAGTTCTTTAACAAGAGCTTCATAAAGAGTACTTACACAACAATACTGCCCTGGGCTACCCTATTTTGAAATTAAGCTTGACAAACAGTTACAATACAATGAAAATATCACTTTGTTAACCAGGTTATATGAACACTGACAAAACACTCGAGAGTAATAGAGAGAATTTTTCCACCATTATCCTTCCCACCGGTCCCACTTTTGTTGTTTTTTCGTCAATTGTGCCAAGCAAAACAACCCCAATCGACTCTTAATCTGAAGCAACAAAATCCCATTGTTCTGCTGCTCTCAGTATGATATGAGCACAGATCTGGCAGTGGGTGAAGTCAGCAAGGTAGTGTGTTATACACCACATCAAGCACTGAAAGTATGATTAACCGGAGTGTTGTGTGATGAATGTTCAACAATGAGAGTATGATTGTTCTGATATAAAAGGCATATTTCTAATCACGTTTTGGGTTCAGTGGTGCTTCCTAGACACGGTTAGATGGGCCAGTCGGTTTAAAACATGTCTTATCGGAAATAGTTCTCCGCCAAACAGAACATTTACCAACTTCAATTATCAGCAATCAATTTGCAATCAGTGTTTGCATACCTCAATAAGAACCAAGTCAAGTCAGTGTAATAAAACAAAAACATAACTCACTGCTATATTCAGTCGTCTGTTTCAGATTTGCAGTTGGATGTGTTCTGAGTTTCACTACATTTACTCACCCCAGAAACGACGGTTCTGCGTCCTCATTGTGATGTTAATGCCATCGTTTTGAGCCCCGCCCTCTGCCAGAGTCTCCTCCAATGCCATGGCATAAAGTACAAAGCCATCATAAAAGCAACCGGCAATGTAGTCTATCTGTAAGAAGACAAATTCTTTGGACTAACAGCAACGAGAATGTTTGCACAACACAGGGTTTTGATTAGGGTCCTGGTGATAAAAGTCATTTGAGAAAAGACTTGCTCTTCAACAAAGGGGACGCCTGTTCTATTGCTAGAGTTAGGAATTAAATTAATCAAGACAATTTTGTTCAGACAGCTGTACCATTGTTGATCTTTGAAATAGAATGTCTAACATTAATTAAACCATTATT
>JABUIW010000107.1:775351-793876 GCA_013363375.1 Menidia beryllina
CTATCTATCTATCTATCTATCTATCTATCTATCTATCTATCTATCTAGCTGGGAAATTGCAGTTAACCAAAAACAAAAATAAATGCAACACACAGCTGGGGAAAATATGTTTTGTCACTACATGGATGGTGACTGAATCTGCTAAAACAGAAATATCAAAAAAGATTTTAAAGGGTGTATTATATGTTGGTTTCATTCCAAAGAAATACCCTTGTATCATTTTCCCATTATATTCAGTGTTTTTACAGCCTTTCGTTATTATTTGCTGATGTTTTTTGGCACTTTTTGTATGTATTTGCATTTTTTTTAAATCAAAGAATCCTCTTGGATAAACTTTAAACTTTAGTTAGAGGATGTAAATTATGTCTGAAATCAAAAATGTTCAATAAAAGTTCCCGTAAAATTGGAACTCACGTTTTTCATCTCTTACATAAGCAGCAGAGATTCTACCTCCAACTCAGGTAAGACTCGTCTCCCTGGTAACCAAGAAGGCTGGTTTGACAGACTGGTGAAATGAGCCCAACTTCTTAAAGAGACAGTCCGTAACAAATACTGTCATGTAGCGCTTCAGTTGGATAAAAACAAGTCAAATGCTGTCCACCCAATGCCAACAACAAAGTGCTCATAAAAACTGCCTGGCTATCATAAATATACATTCTTATACCTTGTTTGATGTAAATCTGACCGTCTAAAGCAGGGGTGGCAACTCCAGGCCTCGAGGGCCGCTGTCCTGCAGGTTTTTAGAGGTTTCCCTGCTTCTACACACCTGATTTAGATAAAACTGATCTCCTCCAAAGATGGTTCAGCTCTGCACAGGACTGCTGATGTTGTGTTGACGAGAATCAGGGGTTTCCCCTACAGGATTTTTGAGAGTCTCGTCAAATTGATGTCACGTTTCATGTAGTACTCTCTGTTACACACAGAGAAAACCATACCACATTAAAGACTTTTAGCCTTTATCAGCAATTTGGAGAGTAAAATAGGATTTGACTCACTACCTGAGTCAAATATGTGCTGCGCAGTGAGAAATAAATGAAGTTTTCTGACATTCATTGTTTTGCGTTATCAAAAAATTCCATGAGTGGATTTCCTTACTAGCACTGTTAGCAAGCACAAAAAAGTGAAAAGATGTCAGAATCTGGCAGCTGTTAAATATAGCAAACTGAGATTAAATTAGTTTCTGACAGAGGCTGGGAGTGAATAAAGGTAAAACAGCCTAAATACAATTATAATTTATCTTTATAAGGCAAATCACTTCAAAACAGTCAAGAAGGCTGACAGTATTGTTATGGCATCTCATCAATCGTCTCAAAAGTTTTTATCTTGTCCTTGATTTAGTAAAATTGTTCTTTCCCCTCATAGTGAAATTCACTTTTTAAAAAAAGTTTTTATGTTGTGCACATAAAAGTGTCTCACAATACAAAGATTTGTGATTTTGTACAATGTGAAGCCTTGAGATATTAGTGATCCCCTCCATGGTGTCGATTTATTTTTTATTAGGCTGGATATTCAAACATGTGTCATGTGTGACTCTAAGCTGAGTCTTCTTCATAAGTTTTGTTTTCTCGTGTTCTCAGAGGTCTGAGGGGCTTTGAAAACCCACCTATAAAGTAAATGTCTAGCGACTGTTCCTGTAGACCAGAATATGCAAAATCAGGATGTAGTTAATGTAATCTCGTGTTGTTAAGCGTGTTTTCACAGGTAGAATCATTTCCATACTTAGAAGGCACCAGCTAAACTCTTTTTTTAATCTCTAAGTGTGAACAACAAGCTTTTGACACCACATGTGTATCAAAAAGAAAGCTGTAACACAGCCCAATGTAGTTTTCTATTGGACAGGAGAGATTTTCCCATGTAATATTCCATAAACACGACTTAAAAGCTTAAAGATGGATTATTTATTCATTATTAAGACACACGGTGCTGAAAAACAGGGAATTAATTCAGGAGTTTAAAAAAGGCTGAATCTAATGTAGTCATGGAGAGATGTTTTTTTTTCTTATTAGCTTTTACAAAGTAGGTGAATCGAATTGAATCCAGAGCACACTCAGCCAAGTGTATTTCACATTTAAGAAATGAAAATGAAATATATCTTACTTAATATGTAATGTCTTAACAACTATTTAAGGAAGAAATTTCAAAAAGTGCTGATAGCAACATGTGGAAGTGAGACATTTTTGTAGTACTTTTGTAGAAATGGACCTAAGAATAGGAAATTCTCCACCAAAGGTATCCTTCTTTGTACCATAAAATAAGATACACAACCAGTTTCAAGTCTAGGCGCCACTGAGCACTCAACAGAAATATCTGAATATCTTTATCTAAACGTTGTCCATTTTGATGCCCAGGCAGTTTAATCCATTTAATTACATAATAAGTAGATGAAATCAACAACTGTTGATGTACAAATTGCACGCTTCACTCTGTGAATCGTGATCAACAAAGAAAGCACAGCTGTTGTGTCCACATCATTCTGACCATATAGTGATTATTTTCATTTGATCTGCTGTATGAACTGTGATGATGGGTCCTGACTCGGTAAAGGTGGCAGTTTAATACACTAATGTGGCATTTTCATGTTTAAGAATAATGACAAAATGTCTGTTTAATGAACATATTAGATATCTATCTACAAAACTGTCGGGTACGGTGGCCCTGAAGTTCAAACCACATCAACAAATCCCTAGTCATGACGACAAATTTAAAAAAACACAACACATCCAAATCACTACGACATCTTACAAAAACACAACAAAATTAACTAAGCATGATTACCAATTACAAAAACAGAACGACTTTAACTGCATCTGTTTTTAAATGTGTAGTTCTGACTAATGATTTGTTGATGTGGTTTGCACTTCTGGGCCACCGTAGTCTGGCCTCCGTTGATGTCACCACTGTTATGCTGCTGTCCACTGATAAATGAGTGACAAAAATAACTTTTAATCACTGCAAGACACATTTTCCACCGTCACAAACCACAAACAAAAATAAAAATACAATCATATCTCGTATTTGAGATACGATTCAAATAGGTTTTAACTCTTTTATGCAGGCATTACGTCCTTTTATTTCACACAAAGCACCTTCAAATAACATGAAATCCGAGTAGCCATGGGGTATTTCCCTCCTCTGGCGCTGATCAGCATTAATGTGAGCAGCACTCATTCTCACTTGGGCTATCAAACATGGGAACAGTTCCATTTAGTTTGCAAAATCACAAGCTATGCCCTAATGCTCGTGGAAGTTTTTCCTTGCCTGTGTCGCCTAGTGCTTGCTCATGGTGGGAATTGTTGGGTTTCTGTAATTAACTTCAGAGTAGGGTCTGACCTGCTCTGTTTGGAAAGCGCTGTGAGACAAATGTTGTTGTGATGTGGCGCTATATAAATAAAATTGAATTGAATTGAATGTATTGTAATGTGGAAGCTTGGAAACTGGCAGCAACAGCTTGTAAGGAAAAAGATAGAAAAGGTGGATTGAGAGTCTTTGCAAGAAAACTGGCAACTCACTCTCAGTCTCACAATGGTGGACAAACAGTTGTATTAACAGATTAACGAAATGATGGCAGAGATGTGTTCTAATTCGATAGTGTGGCCAAAAACAGCAGTGTTACATTATTGTTTCAAGTTGTCACACATTCTTGTCCCCCAAGATGGCCCTAAATGCAATTCCAGGTCAGTGATATGCTGTAACAGATGGCCACTTAAGGGTCAAATTTATACTACTGAAGATGGATCAGTTTTAAAAATCCATGCTGTATAAAGCATATCACAGTTAATCACAGATTTAGATTATTTATGTGTGAGAACTTTCTTTGTTGATAAATAATATATTTAGTTCCACTTTTCCCTTAAAATTAAAGATGGAGTTCCAGTTAAAAAAAAAAATTACATACTAAAATTGAGTTTATCATAATTGAACATGGAGGGCAGTCTTTGGGTCCTATTTATCTATTTTTAAATAATTCTCATCTTTTTTGTTCTCAAATCTGATTTTGGTGTTACAATAATTTTTGGTGAATTGTTAAATGTTAACAGAGTCAACCAAAAACTAAAAACCGAACCAACCAAAACCTAAAATTGGGACTCTAATGAAATTGTTGGTTCAGTGGTACTGAAGCTATTAAACACACAGGACACAAAGCTCATTATGTGGAAATGGTCGCGTTAAGAGTTGATTTTAGCAACATCCTACATCGCTTACGGTTGCTAATCCATTACTGGATCTAATTGATTACTGGCGTGTTGGCAGGCACAGGTCAGATTCTGTCCATCAGGACAGAATTATATCAGGAATTATTGTATTCTACTGCATAATAACATAGGTAGTATGATCATAGACTATTAAAGTAATTATCATCCTTGTTGATGTCTCCCTTGGAATAGGATATTCAGGTGTATTTCATTTGAATTATTATTGAATTAACCCCAAACCCTGATTTTCACATCAGTTAAGAAAACTCCGCTAATGTAAACACTCTTATGTCAGTCTTTATAATGCATATGCTTTTGTATTTGCTGTTTTAAGCAAAACTTAAACACACAACAGACAAATAAGTAGATTAAAAGACTGCTGTAATCGTACATAATAGAATCTTACGATATTAGAAAATTTACCAAAGCTGTTTTTGATGCTTTTCAAACTGAGATTCTGATCAATTAAAGGTCAACTAAAAGCTTCCATGAATCTGTTCAGCTGTCAAAGGTTTTTTTGACGTGTACGTGAACATTAAAAGCCTTGATTTTTCCTGCTTCTTGCTGTTTCAAACCCAGTCGGCATTCAAGTGACTCAACAAAGCTGACGGCTTGCAGGATATGTGCCGCGATAAAAGTGGGCTGAAAGCTGAGCCAGGGCAAGCCCTGACAAAACCATTAGCTTCCATGACCTCAAGCTCACTGCAGAAGCACTATAATTCATCGATGATGGGAGTGGGGGGTAGGAATGCTGCACTTTTCACCCCTTTTCTTCGCCACCATGATGCCCTTTGATCACCTAAAGGTTTTTACAGCAACAGCAGAAAAAGATGTCCAAAAGTGGACTTTTTTCATCATAACACAACTAATATTTATAGACTGGAAGCAGATTTTGCCCAGTGATGATAATAATAAGTGAATAGTAACTAGGAAAACACTACAAAGCAATTAAAAGTTATACATTTACTTTACTAATTTACTGAAAGAACTATCTTAGTACAATATGGGTAATATAGAGATTTGGATACTTAACATGAACTGAGAAAATCTGGCCCTGGTGGTTGCAATTACAGGTAAATGTAAATACTGAATATTTGCTATCGCAATAGAGCAAACGACTCTCATTATCACTGGCAAATGTCTGAAAATTGTTCAGATTTGAATCTGTAGATAATCCACTCTGGTCTATGACTTGTAAGTAGATTATTTTCAATTTCTTTCAGGGTATCTCGTCAGTATAACAACTATGATTATTATCACCTTCTATCAAAGAGATTATATCCTTATGTACAAAAACAAGTCCAGTCAAGATTGCCATGAAATTGCCACTGATATAAACCTTTACACTGTATACTGGTATACTGTATACAGGTATACTGTACCCTGTAAATTGCTATTTAAAACAACCAGTTATTTAATGAGAGACAGCTGAATTTTGGTATTTTAATGCACCCGTGCTAGCTATTTAGCCAATCAAGTAACCTTCCCACTCAATCATCAGATGGGAAAAACAATGTTTACACTTATTTATCTATTTATTGAGAGCCGGAAAGGAAATTATGATAACTTTGCACAGTCAAGTCACTGCTGTGCCTCCAGAAATGTTTTAAGAAGACAACAAAAAAGTCATTTAACCTTTTATATATATGTATATTTTTTCAACTTGGCTTAAGAAATTACCACTAAGGCTTAAGAAACTGTCTTTGAATTGAAGTAAAACACATCTTGAGGTTGATTGTTGGAGGTAAATTCCACTCATAAGGCTAGGATCTCGCTAAAAGATACATTGTTTTTATGGATGCATAAAGGCAGCTGTAACACAGGGGTCATTTTAACTTGTAATTTTCTGTTTAAAAGAAATGTTACAAATATAAGTGCTGTGTTTTTATGTACATCCACTGAACTTAAATGACGAAATCTCGGCAATGATGTGGACGCACAAAGCTCAAATACCACCACAAAAAAAATGGCGGTTCCAAAAGAAGAATGAGAATGTATGACCTTATTGAATTCTTTGAGCTATGGATACACAGACTTTTTAGAGCAACTGTTGCTGATCTAATAACAGATAAGCTATGAAAACAGGAGTTAATCGCTTTTTACAGTTTACTTTTATCTCATTCTGAATGCTTTAAGTAACTACTGCTATTCATCACTGTCATGTGTAATGGCCATGGAAAAACTTTCTAATCAGACTTCTATAAAAAGAACAAGTACATATAATTCTGATTGGTCATTTTATTTGCTATTATATTTTTCCAGAGCGGTTGCTCATGGGCAGCTTTCTAAATAGTGTTTGAGAAAAATAGCCAAACACTATGATCAATTTTGGACAACTTTATGGACATACCCACAAGTCTAGACCATATTGGCTGTATATATTAAGCCATATGTAAGCTCATCTGTGTTTTCTTTTTTTAAAAACACAAACATTTCAAATTTTTTCCTTTGCTCTAACTTGTATTGACTTTTTCTATCTGGTAGTTCTCTTTATGAGAATTGATAGAGCTGATTCATACTAATGCTCATTAATTCCTAATTCAGTGTCTCATGGAACATTCAGGAAAATGTACCTCTTCTTATCTGTTATTAGCATGCGTTAGTGTTGTGATACAAATCATATTTTAATAAGATCATCAATTAGGGGAGTGTCCTCATCCATCTTTGAAACATGGGAGCAAACATTTGGTTTGTAAGCATGTATTGTGCATGTCTACTTTTGTGTGTGTCGATTTTATAAAAACAAAATTATAAAAACATTTATAAAAAATTCTCAGTTAGATCAAGTTTCCTCCCCATTTTACAAGTGAATCAGAACAAACACATTTGACTAGAAACATAAGTTGCCTGATTTATTTTGAAAAATGTAAACCACTTTTTAAAACCATAAGTACCAGATGTTGATGCTTTGATATGAATGTAGGTGAAGCTTTTTTTTTATATATGTGACCTCCCTTAAGGTGAAAGGAGTTCTGATTCTACTTTTTATAAATAGTATATTTAAAGGAGTATTGCAGTCTTGGTTAAAAAAAATAATAACAATCAAATTCATTAAAACATTGGAAACATGGAGTTTCTTATATAACAGCTACTATTTTAGTGAAAGCTGTCTATTCATTTAGTATCCATTTAATTATTCTAACCATTATAACATGGTAAGCTGTGCATTATTAGTTTGTATAAACTTCCACACTGTTTTTCCAAAGCTCGCTCAGCTGTGTGCAGGCCCCCATCCAGACACTCTCAATTACATTTTCGCTCCAGCGATAACGATTACATCTGCCTCACAGACAGTACTTTCCCAGTTAATTAAGCTTGAGGACGGAATGGCGATGAGTGATTTATCTACTCTTAACCGAGGAGGAAAACGCTGTCAGGATGATTTGCGATCAGCCAAATTCCAGCTTTTGCAGCCTGATCCAACATCCCAGGTTAAGACAGGCTGAACGCTTAAGCCTATTTTGGCCTCGAGCGATCGCGTTTTAATGGGGGACTTCTCATTCTTCCAGTCAAAGAAAAAAAAAAAAAAAAAAAAACTAAACTCATGTGGTGGTCCCTCCACAGGCAATTAACCAGCAGAGTGCCCACAGTTTCAACATTCCTCAGTAATTCGGGAATAAGCAGGATTTACCCCTTCACCTATTCCCATTCGCCTTTATTTGTGTCTGGGAAACGAGACATTAAAGGTGGAATCTGTCATTTAGTTGATTAGGAAAGACAGGAAAGGTGTTAACCAATAACTTAAACGTTTCCCACGTTTGACCACGCGTGGGATTGCCTTCATCCACTGACATTTCTTATTTTTTTCTACTTTGGTGCGCTTTTTTATTTGGAGAGAACCACACTCTTCCAAAGACAATATGCAAAACTTGCTGATGGTTTTCTGTGGCTGAATTTTTGTTTTGGATTGATGGTCTGTGCCGCGTGAACCTCGCGCATCTGCACGCGCGTGGACTTACTTCTCCCGTTGTCCTTCATGAACGTAATAAGTTCCGAGTAGTCCTGGTCGTGCGTGTAGGGCATGGCCTCCACCGTGACGTTCATCTGCTCCTTCAGGTTGAAGAAGATCCCCTCGGAGAGAAAGTAGTGCGGCCGGTCGTCCTGGCGCAGGTCGTAGAAGATGACCGCGGCGCGGGACGTCCAGTTGAAGTGCGTGTGCAGGACGTTGGCGAAGTCCCCCAGCTTGGTGGTGGAGGGCCCGCTGCGCACTATGGTCCTGTACTCCCGCTGGTAGAAGCCGTACGCGGGTCCTCCTGCGGTTATCAGGGGCAGCTTCCAGTGGGTGGCGAATCGCCCCACGGAGGCCAGCGGGTACACGCACCCGGGTCCGAAGAACACGTCCGGGTGGTTGTAGAGCTTTGCGTCCACGGCGACCACCTGTGCCCGGCTCTCGGCGCACGACCCCGCCGCGGGGTCCTCCGTGCTGTAGTTTAAGATGTTGATGGTGCGTCCGATGAGCAGTTTGTGTTTGCTGTGCAGGTCCTCGTGCGCCATGAGGAGCGCCGGGAAGACGCGCGGCAGAGCCCACGGGTACTTGTGGTGGTTGTCCGGCAGCATCACGGCCACGGTGATGTTGCTCCTGCAGCCGGGGAAGAGGCAACAGGACAGCGCCGTTAACAGGCAGCATCCCAGCGCGCGTCCGCATCCCATTTCTCGGCCACGGAAGAGCGCACGGTTTTTTTGGAGAGGACGCAGCTCAGTTCCACCAAACCATAAGTGGTGAGATCCGTAACCCCCTCACCCTGCCTCCGAGTCTTTCCTTCAACTCAATTCCCTTCAGCAAAGTCGGGAAAAGCACGGTTCCAGCCCGTGCGTCCGCGCCACGCGTATTCGCTGCGTAAATCCTCCAATGTCAACTTCCTTTTACTTCCCAAAGCGAGTTTTCCGGCGCAGCGCGGTCCTCACGGTGAACGCCACTTGAAGAGTGATAACATGCATCCAGATGACTGGAACTTAAATCCGAGCAGTGCTCTGCTCGGCCCCCACACGTCACACACTGCAAAAAGTGTGTATTCCCTACAGGGTCCATTAATCATAACACAATTACAAACACACAAACATCCTCCCTATCATTTTTGGCAAAACAATTTCCCTGTCCAATTGTTTTAACGGTGTAATTGATGTTTATTTTACATATTCTATGTCTCATTGCCTATGTCTATGTCTCAGATTTACGTGTTTGATTCTCAATGGTAACCTGAGAATGTATCAGTTTATTATAATCAACTTTAAAGACCAAATCAAGCTGTTTATGTTTTATGAATAATTTGAATTCAGAAAAAAAAATCCAGAAGCACCTAATTTCTAGGCTGAAATAGTTGTCATTTTTTGCAGTGTAGTGTAAATGGAATCCTCTGAAAGGAAATAAAAATAGAGGTAAGTCGCCCCCTGCCTGTCATTAATGTCACAAAATGGGCCTGAAAATGGTTAGAAGTTGATCACAATGATCAAGTCTGGGTGATGGCTGCATTTATTTGTTTTTAATTAGTCTATTTTTACTTGCAGTGTAAAGAGAAACTAATTTAAATTAAACTGAAATGTCACCAAAAGTGGTCTTGAAGTTAAAAATGGAAAAATCTGGTGGTAAATATACTCAGGGAGCTGAATACTATGCAGAGCAGGTTTGGTAGTCAGTAACGGAACCCAACTGGTCAACGAGGACAGAGCCAGACATATTCAACTAAAAGCAGAATGAAATAAATATCTATAAAAAACATTGTAAAGTTAAATCACAGAAACAAGATTTAAGAACACAAACCATAAACTCTGAAAGTGTGTTCATGTGTCTGACTACCTGCTGTATAAAGGGCAGAAAGGGTCCAAATTCAAATCCTAGATTCGCTGTTATCTGTAGTGTTGGAGAAAGTAAGTACGAATGGCTTGATTCCAAAACATATTTACATGGAAATGTACATATTTAGAATTTTACTTAACTAGTGATTCTCAGAAAAATGAACATGCTTTCCATTGAAAAATAAGTATTCCATGCAGAAACATGTTTCTTTAATTTGTCAGATCAATTAGAAAAGAGACAGGGAATTTGCCTCAATTGCTCTAAAAGTTTTTTAAAAGCCACCCACTTTAACTAAGCTTTTATGGTCTATTGATTAATTAGAAATGATAGATATGGGCTCTCTCTGTAAAGTAACATCAAAGGGAATTACACAAAATTAGCAACAACCAATTGAAAGCCATTCTTGCAATGATGTACTTTGTAAAACAGTGAAAAGGAATACAATCATTTTATCAAAGATAACTTCAACATTCAGACAGAGAGCGCCCATGAAAACCTGCTAATACTGTCTCCATACCTGGTGAATAACGTGTCTTATCAATGCAGTATTGTTCAATAAGTGTTGGTGTCAATAATAAGCTAAACTAACTTTAACAAACAATTGAATACATGAATAAATATATTTGAAATACGCCTTTGAAAAGGCTAATCAGCAATGTGACGGTGCTGTAGCATTCTGGGCAGTGTGATGCTATCTATATGTGTTTGTAACCGAGTTCTGCTGGTTTTTGGGAGAAAAAGAACTTTGACGTAGCTGGTATTTTATGGTTGATGGTGGTAGCCTTAAAGGCAGCTTTATCTGAGCAGGGTCAAGGGTCAATATGTCGTATAGGGAGTATGAAAACCGAGCTACTGTATCATAATGTAACATTTGTGCTTTTGCCTCATCAAAGGGATTCAACGCATCTTCTGCAGAATCCCTTATGCTAGCAACACCCAAACTCTTCATATTAGCACAAAATGAACAGAGAGGTCCAGAGGTGGTGCGGTGACAGCAAAAGGTTAGGCTTTTGCTCTCTCAGGTTGTGTCTTCTGTGTGTGCAGCTCAGCTCTGCATGGCGCTGAAGACTTGGTAAAAGAGGGAGTGCTGGATTCAGTCCAACAGTTGGACTGAATCCTGAAAATTGTACATGAAGGAATGTACTGGAGTCTAGTCTATCTGCTATTGGGCAAGAGGAGAGGTACACCCTGAAGAGGTCACTGGTCACAGGACGTAAAACAAATTTTGTCCACCTTCATTTGATAAATTAAAGCCATTAAAAAAAATAGAATGGTTCAATATTTTACAGTAGCCTGTAAAATTGAATATATATGAAGAAGAATTCTTCAAAAATTGCATTTATTGTTGTTAAAACCATCCGGTTTTTCTAAGACTGCTTGAGCGCCTTTTTCTTTCCACTAAGAGATCTTTGCTTTCAGCTTAAGCAGCATTCATCCATCTCCCAGTAAAATGTTACCTAATACCTTTCTTTTCCCTTGAAAGTCACTTTGCACCAGTAAACTCTTCATAAATATTTTTTTCTTCTATGTCTAGCACAAGGTGTCCTATGGCCTTCCCATGCTGTTCCCGGCTGGTTGTCGGGTTTTGTTTCTTTGTTCCACTTGTATTTGTGTTCTCTTCCCAGTTTTGGAATCAGATTCTATATCACAATACAATCAAGTCAAGTTATGCAAAAAAAAGGTTGTTTTTTTTTAGTATATACAAAAAAAAAAAGACAAGAAACACTCATTTTGGATTCATATTGGAAACAGTGATATCTTTAAAGTGAGACACAAATGGATCCGTTTCACTAACCAGGTTTTACCAACTTTGAGTTAGTTCAATCAGATCTTGAGTCCATTGACCCGGAGGTAAGCGCGTGAGTCACAACCTTATAAAGCCATCATCAGTGGAGCCCCGATTCGCTGCGTCACCATGACAACATACAAGAGGAGTCCACTTACTTCACTGGAACTGGAAAACTTTGATGCGTGCGTATGGGGGGTTGCAACATATTTTTAAAAGAAAGAGAAAGCTTCTGTAAAGGAGAGACAGATGGCGTGGGAGAAGATTGAGCCCACCTTCCAAAAAACAAGTCATGCTGGATACCTTGGCCTATGTGCAGCCATGGAAAGAAATATTAGACAGTTTTCCTCAGTTTCTTCATTTACATTTCAAATTTTTTTTAAAGGTACATTTGTTTGGACAAAGACTACAAGAACAAAAATATCTCATAAGATTTTTTTGTGATAATTTTATAGAGTGAATTATTGCTATATGATTGGCATATGCCCGTTACAAAAACAGAAGAAGAATATTCATACCCGTACATATTATATTATATAAAAACTTAAAACTAAGAGCTGATATCTAGCCGTTTTCTATAGTTTCCTTGATAAGCAAAATAGCTACAGTTCTTCCATCAATAGCTGTGGCATGGTTCTGCTTAAAACAGCTTTTAGGCAGTTTTATTTTCTGTTTGTAGTCATATATGCAATTATTTATTCCTCTTTCAAGCCCATTTTTTTTGTTCTAACAGATTTTGGTGGTACCATCTCCTTGGTGGAGCCCCTTCATGCTACAACAGACACACACAGTACTCCAAATAATTAGCAAAATGGTATTTTGAGGTCAATACTGAAACATTTCCCTCATGTAGTATAAAGATCATGAGGAAAGGAGAGGGGATGGGGGGATTCAGGAAGGCCTGTGGAGGTGATATTCTATGTTACTGATGCTTCACTTCCCATTTCTCAACATTTTGGTGAAACATTGTGACATTCAGCCTCCACTGAAGTATTACCATATTCTCATCTGGAAATAGAAATACTCCAGCACGAGTCATCAGTGGGCGCATAGTCACAGGCGAATTATGTTAACTGTTGGAGAGATACCAAAACTAACTTGCTGGTGTATTTGTAGGAAGTAAAGAAGACCAAATTAAATGTATATTGTATTATGTTTTTTATTGCTGCTGTGATGGTGATGATGGTGACTCTAAGTGAAAAATGATCCAGGCAGATGGTGTCTCTCGCTACTTTCCCGTCCCGGGTAGCTGGAAGGTTGATGGAGTGGTCATCAGGGTCTTCATTTTGTGGGGGAGGTTGTTGTTTTCCTCTAATAATGGCAATATTGTGAAGAACACAAGCCACTACTACGTCACTGGCCCTCTCAGGGGTCATCCCGATGTGACGTAGACGCTATAAATGGCCTTTCAACAGGCCTGTGGTCATCTCCACCCGGGCAGTGAGCCCGGTTATAGTTCTGTTGGGGACCTGCTTCTGGGTCAGGGTAAGGGGTCAGCAGCCTTAGATGGCAAAGGTAACCCCTATCCCCCAATAAAAAGCCATGAAACTCTCCTGTAAAGTGTGATGGAGCCATTAGAGTCCATTCAAGGGAAACGAGTGAACATGGTACTATTCGTTGGGCTGCTTACCACGTTGGATTCTCTTGCTCAGGTAAGACTCGCGGTATATTTGGGAGTCATGGACCGACCCGGACCACTTTGTCTCCACAATCGAAAAGTAACCTGAGCCATGGTTCTGCTCGAGGTTTCTGCCTGTTAAAAGGAAGTTTTTCCTTGCCTGTGTCGCCTAGTGCTTGCTCATGGTGGGAATTGTTGGGTTTCTGTAATTAATTCAGAGTAGGGTCTGACCTGCTCTGTTTGGAAAGCGCTGTGAGACAACTGTTGTTGTGATGTGGCGGTATATAGATCAAATTGAATTGAATTGAATATGCATCATCACATACGATCTGCAGAGGATAACACACTTTTAACTATGACGCAGTCTTTCACTTAGTAACAGCAGCAAATCTAGATGTACCTGCACATTAATGCTGTGAATTAACTTCTTATTCACATAATTATTATTTGAGGGAGCCTTGAGAGGAATGCGGGTCCCATCTATGCAACCGATAGCGTTGGTAAATCCTAGAAAAGAAATAAAAATGTACTCATCCAAGTCTTAGGTTGCAGCATGATGTCACTGAGAGAATCTCATTTTAAATTCATTTAATAGATCTCTCACCTGCAATCCTCATGAACTCCTCCTGTACGACCTGGATGGGTTTATTCCCCGGGAACTTGACCATGCTGGGTCTCCAACGTCGTCCAAAAAACTGTTGTTTGCAAAGAAAAATAACCGCTCCAGACGAATATTTAATTCTCTGCGCGTTAAGGCCGCGCCTACATCGATGGGATCCTCGTCAAAGGGAGACATCATGTTTGCGTTTTAATCATCTACTTTTTTATGTTTTTTTTTATGTTCAAACAGAATTTTGATAAATCTCTCCTGAATAAACGAGGAAATGAAACCTGTGAGCAGCTTTAAAGAGGGTGGAGACAGAGGAAACCCAGTTTGTGGAGGAAAACCTGCTCTGGACCAGGTTATTTCTGAGGAGGCTGTTGCTACGGCAACAGATTCAGAAGTTGAGGGAACCTCTTTTCGTGAAAACTTAAGAGTTTTCTTCATTTGGGGGTTAACGAACTCAAGAGTTTTCCTAAAACCTGCTTTGTGAAATGGATCCCAGATAATTGAGGTTCTGTTTGAAGAGACATGTCACTTCCTCACAGGACAAATCCGTTTGGCCTCTGTTTTGAACCAACATATTAAAGTTTGAAAAAAGCCCTGTTCTCTGCATAACCTGACGAAAACACTAATTTTTGGATTAGGCAAAGCAAGACCGATTTATTTGTGTAGCACATTTCGTGTACAAGACGATTCAAAGTGCTTCACAAAGAGTTTTCTAATCAGAAGAAAAGTTCTAAAAAGAATGGATTAAATAGATTAAAAGTCGAGAGTTCAGATACAATAAATTCATTTTTCATGTGTACAGTTAAATTGAGCTGTTTTCAGCCTGGATTTAAACATTGTCAGAGTTAAGGCCTGTCTCACTTCTACCAGAAGTCTGTTTCAGATTTTAGGAGCATAAAACCGAAATGAAGCCTCTCCTGGTTTGGTTCTGACTCTGGGCACCAGCAGGAGACCAGGACCTTAAATTCTCAGAGTTTGAGTTGGTTCATAAGGCTATAACATATCAAATGTATTTTGGTGCTTGACCATGAAGAGACTTGTACAAAAGCAGAGCTTTTTAAATAGTCTATTCTCTGAGTGACCGGAGGCCAGTGCAGAGATCTGATGTTCTGCTGCTATCTTACACATTATTTAAGGAGCCCTGGTCTGGTTTAGACAGTGTTCCTCTGATTCTGTCAATGTTTTTGAGATGGTAATTTTTGTGTGGCTGGTAAAGTTCAGAGGTCCATTTTACGAAGTAGGTTTTTATGAAAACTCTGAGTCTGTTAGCTCTGAAATGAGGGAAACTCTGAGTTTTCCGTTTCACAATGAGAGGTTGCTCAACCTCTGCGTCTGTTGCCATAGCAACAGTCTCCCTAGAACTAACCTGCTCCGGAGCAGGTTTTCCTGCTCAAACTGGGTTTCCTCCGTCTCCGCCCTCTTTAAAGCCGCTCACACAGTTTAATATCCTCATTTAGTCAGGAGAGATTTATAGTTTTTGTTTTTACATTTACATTTATGCATTTAGCAGACACTTTTATCCAAAATGACTCACATAAAGAGGGTTACATCTTCAACTACAACACCACACTTACCTTACCTTGAGTGCAATATGCTAGAAGAGGATTTAACATTAAGGTTTTAACATTCACCTATGACATACAGTACACAAGTAACCACACTTTGTATGCTATTAGGAAATAAGTGCATTTAGAGCTTTCAGGTTGCCGTAGCAACATTCTCTGCAGAACTAACCCGGTCAGAAACAGGTTTTCCTCAATAAACTCAGAGTTTCTCATGTCTCTGCCCTCTTTTCATTTCCTCATTCATTAACAAGAGTTTTGTTGTAGTTCTGTGTGAGGAATAAAAAATGCAGATGTTAAAAATACAAACACGGCATGTCCTTTTGACAAGGATCCAAATGATGAAGGTGCAGCATTAATTCACTAGAATCAAATATTTTTCGGGAGAGGGGTTGTGTTAGTCCATCTGCAGATGCTCTGTACAGAGCAGTAAGGAGGGTGTGCCTGGCCTTGAAAGGGTTTTTATCCCTGCCTTGTTAATTTCCCGGATAATAAACCCATCCGAGCCAACCAGGAAGAGTTCCAGAGAACTGCAGATGAATGATCTTTTAAATTAATTTGAAATTATATTCTCTTAATGACATTGTGCTGAAACATGAGACTTGGATTAGTATTTTGATTTCCTTTCACGATTTCCCAACGTAATTGGGTGCCTATGTCACCTCAGGATGACCCCTGAGAGAGCCTGTGATATACTTATGCATTGTGTTGTTCTTCACAATATTGGCGTTATCAGAGGAGAACAACACCCTGCCCCACAAACTGAAGGCCCCGATGACCACTCCATCCTCCTGCCAGCCACCCAGGACGGGAAAGTAGTGAGAAACACCATCTGCCAGGGTCATTTTTCACTTTGATTCACCATCACAGCAGTGTCAAAAATATAATACACATTTAATTTAGTCTTCTTTATTTTTATCACAGTACACTTAGTTTAAATTCTTACATACATATGTATGAGTATGAATAATCTTCTCGTGAACTCCTTTTTTCTTAAAAAAAACACTTAACTTAAGAAAATTATCACAAAAAACTCTCATGAGCTGTAACTGCCAAAACAAAACACTTTTTAAAAACATTTGAAATAAATAAAATATAAAATAAAGTGGAAAACAAAGTTATCTAAGAATTTTTTCCATTCCAGGCCTCCGTAAGTGGTGGAGGGGGTGGACCACCGCCTGTTTTACGGGGGTATGTCCAACATTTTCTCGGCTGAGAAAAAGTCTGTGTTAGTTTAAATAAGTTTAATTATTATATAGTGATAGCTCATTGATGTGTGTAAAAGAAAAAGGCATTATAGAAAACAACTCTGGAGTCAAACAGCGACTTCATAATTACTGTGTCAAAAGGAAGTACCCCATGAGATGATGCTCATGTCTTACCTTTTAAACAAGGTTTTTATTTTTCATCTTCAGCTGCTGCCACGTGCGCTTCTCCTCTAAACTGAATACATTAATACACTACAGTTAAAGCAGAAAAAATACTTTCCCCACGTAATGTTATCGTATGAACTCTCCTCTCCTTTGCAGCTGCAACTCTGTTGCTTTTTCTATTAAAATATTCAAACTCCTCTTACGTCAGCAGCAAAGTTTCGCTTGCCTGTTGTCATGGCGACTGGGCTAATGGGGGCTTCATCGATGA
The DNA here is from genome assembly GCA_013363375.1 of Menidia beryllina. NCBI lineage: Eukaryota > Metazoa > Chordata > Actinopteri > Atheriniformes > Atherinopsidae > Menidia > Menidia beryllina. Next base: position 792,556 of record JABUIW010000107.1, read on the forward strand.
TAGCTTTTTATAGTTGTGTCGCTTAAGTCAAACTCCAGAGATGAATGGACTCACATCAGCCCTTTTTAAAACAGTAAACTCAAGTAGTAAGCAAAATTTAAGAGTTTATGCAACCTGCTTGGTGACACGGACCCCAGCTTGCCTTTTCTGGACGCTTTCCTGTGGGCGAAGTGCGCCATCTTGTGGTGCCACCTGTTTCTGTTCAGCCCGAGAAGACAAAACCTGAACCGGAAACAGGGGCTATTCTTACTGATTGGGTTCCTCAGGTAGCTTCAGTCTGATCCTAGCACTCCTGTACTTTAACTGAAACCTGAATAAATAACACATTTGTTCTCTGACAACAACAACAACAACAACAACAACAACAAATAAACTCTGGTTTATTCCAAGGCTTTCAAAAGAATAGGGCTAACAAATCAAAGAAACCGCAAAGGAGTTGTCATTTTGTCAGCATAAAACAACCATAAGTGATTGTGTTTACAGAACAATCAAGAAAGTTACTGGTGCACACTTCTTTTGGCTCTTTGGACACTACTTTGTACTTTCCATTCTAGTTCATACTCTGAAAGTCATCGTAGAATGTCAAGCGGGCAGACAGCGGACGCCATATGTCATAAATAATTTCACCACTTTCTAAATAAAACTTTTTTTGCCCGTATTTCCATGGTATCAGACGTTATTGACATGTATAAATGCGAGCTACCAGGACGAAAATGTATTTAGTAGTATTTAATTTAAGAAAGAAAAAAAAAAGACTTTTGTTTCTAAAAACGAACAGTAGTGAACGGGGGGGATTTCTCTCTTGCTTCGCGCTCCGCGGCTTCATCTTCACGGCGGCTCATTGACATGGCGACTTTTGCCAACGTCCAAAATTAAGCTTGGCCTCTTTCCTTATTATCAGCGACATGTTTACCGACGACGCTCCGAATGCATTCAGCATCCCGACAGAGTGGAGGAAGTGTCAGACAGCGCAGAATTCGGTACGTTTGGGCAGCTGCCTCGGGTTTCCGAAGCGTTTGTTTACAATGGGGCGCTGCTATTCTGACGTAAACAATGGCTGCTTTTGCAAATGCATCATTCAGACAGGTTTTTAAAAGCCACTGGAAGCTTTGAATAACGAAATAAAACGTATTTTGGTCGAAATGTGGAAACCGGAAGGGTTTTCCTGTTGCTCACACACCCACAAAGAGTTATTCACGTCTCACGACACAAGCTAGTCAAGCTAATCGTCTTAATTAGTGTTAAGGCAATGCTGACCACAGTGTGTGTAATGTGTGTGAGTGTGTGTGTGTGTGTGTGTGTGTGTGTGTGTGTGTGTGTG
>JABUIW010000107.1:802897-852749 GCA_013363375.1 Menidia beryllina
AGATAGATAGATAGATAGATAGATAGATAGATAGATAGATAGATAGAAACAGGCAAAGACAACTAGAATACTTAGTGTCATGTTTTGACCTTAATAATCTTCTGCAGGTTCCTCCACGTCTCCTCGAGGGCCTCCATGGTGAACCAGGTGTAGGGATTAGACACCACCTGGTAGCTCTTGATCTGCTGGTCCAGCTCTGCCAGCTGGTTGAAGTCGGTCTGGGCTGAGGTCAGCGAGGAGCGGAACGCCTCGTGGGCTTCGCGCAGGGCCCGGATCTCTTCCAGAGAGTTGCACCTCACGGGATCGGTGAGGTCCTCCTCTGCGTTCTCAAACCAGCTGTTGAATGCAGACGCCTTCTTGGCAAAGGTCAGGAACAAGTCTTCAACCTTTAGTTGGAAAGAAAAGGACAAGTAGATCGTTAAAATGTGTCCAGAGGACCAATTTTTATCCTGTGCTCAAACAGCAAATAACAAAAATAAAGCTCCGACTGAATGTATTCAGGTGAATTTGTGGAGGTTATAATCCATCCATTGTTTATACCTTTCTGAAGTGTTCCTGAGCTTCAAGAAGTTTCTTCTTGCGAGCAGTAGAGTTGGACAGGAGCTGGTTCCAGCGTTTCATCAGAGACGCGTGGCGATCCTCGATGGCTTTCGACTGGATGTGCTGAGCAGCGAGCAGCTGGTCCTTCAGAGCGGTAATGTTGGTGATTCCCTCCTGCTGGAAGGCCTGGAGACCGGCGTCAAATGTTTCCTAAGACAAAGCATAGAAAATTCAAGTTGTTATATTATGGCACAGAGAGAAAACCACCATTTTTTGAGCGTGTTGTGGGTGGACGAGTACCTGTTTGGTGAGCAGAGTTTGCACAGAAGACAAGTCCCGGCCATAGTCATCGGTCTTGAGACTGTTTTCTTTCTCACCTAAACACAAACCACAACAGTGAAGGCTTTAGTTAAATAAAATTCTGCTTATTTTTGCACAAAACAAAAATGATGTATTGTATTCATGATCTTACTCCATTCTTTTCAGTATCATAGACGAAACATTACTAAGCTCTTCATAAGACTTAATTGCTTTTCTGAGCAACTCTTCCTTAATAACTATGATAACATGGCGGGATATGGCTGTAGCAGGGCTGAGTTGTTCAGATATTAGACCAAAAATATGGAAGGGAAACACCCAAGTGTTCCTTTCGTACCAATCCAAGACTCCACCACGTCGGCCTTCCAGTTGAACTGCAAAAAGGCGGAGTTTTCATCCAGCTTGGCCTTCCTTTGAGCGGCCGCCCTTTCCAGCTCCGACACTTTTCCCCGCAGAGCTGACATTTTAGCAGTGATGTTGTCGACATGGTGATTGTTCTGTTAAAAAAACACATTTACATGAAAACGTATTTTTTGCTATTGTATTGCATTAGTCAACATATTCCTTTCCACTACATTTTACTGTCATTACCTTCTTGATCAAGTCGTCTCCATTAGCACACACATCATTGACTCTGTCCCGGTGTACAGTAAAGTCGGTCTCAAATGCTTCATGTTTTTTCAGCAATCCCTGTGAAAATAATGTCTTTCCATTAAACTAAGAACTCATTGTGCCTCATAATGGTGAATAGCACTGGTAAATTGGGTATTGAGTGGGTTTGTAACACAACTGCACCTGCACAGCAGCCAGCGTATCACCATAGTCTTCGCTCCCGACAAGATTCAACTTCTCATTAATCCACGCTTCCTCTTCCTCCACGTTGGCCACAAACTGCTGGTATTCCAGAGATTCGTCCAACCTCTTTCCCCTAGAGCCGTACATACAGTGGTGATTAGCTCTTGTTATAGTGTCACAGGCTACAACTGTCGTCTGTGCAGGTTACCGTGCTCCAGATAAGTCCTTCAGTTCCTTCCAGTGATCAATAAATTGAGCAAGTCTCTGCTGGATCTCTTCTTGGCCGATGGTGTTATCGTCAGACAGCTTCTTACCCGTGTCCAGCACCGACTGATTGCACAGGAAAATACGAATTTAGCCATTCCACTCAAAAAACAGTATTTCTGCCAGAAAAGTCACAGCAAACTATGTGTCAAAACCAGTGGTGGGCCGTCAGGGCCTTCAAGGCCTTCTCTGCAGGCCTAAGAAAATCTCTGAATCACAGACTGATGTTAATTATATTTTGTCCATGGAAACTTATTAAATATCTCTAAATAGTCTGTCAGCTTCCTTTCATAGCTTTCCCCCTGGTAGCGCTGCTTCCAGACATGCATTTTCATGTAAAAGCATTTAACCAATCACATTTCAGACATCCTTTGTCGCTAGGCAGGGTCAAAGTCAAAGATGTCTGCCAGGAGGCCTTCACAATCCGTTCTGCAGGCCCCCCCCCACAGAAAATACATGTCGAGTACGCTGTTGCTTCAACCAATCAGATTTTAGGTTTGTCATGCCAGGGCCTGCTCGAAGGCCTTACGTAACGTCACCGTATCCACACCCGCTGATTGGATAGTCAGATATCCAATCAGGGCAAAGCTAGCAAACAAACCGAAATATAGTTGTGTTGGTGTAATGGCTATTTTATGAGTTGGTGGCGGATTTACTGTCAAGACCCTTTTCAAAACGGACTTTTCAAGAAAAGTAAGTGAGTAAAGTATTTCTACATTATAAGATGATTTCTATAACCATAAAATAGTTATTGAGGGGTGAATTGATTCAGACGGAGCACTACTGAAGGCCTAGGTGTGAAATGCACGGTCCGCCACTGGTCAAAACTCATTTCTGGCAAGAGACTCGGGACATTTCTAAAAGCCAAAATCGGCAACTCGTTTACAAAAAACGCCGCTTTATCCGGAAAATATCAATGAGCTGATGACTCTTCTACCTGTATGGCTGGCTCATGGGCTCCCAGCTCAGCCTCCAGTCTCTTATGTTTCTTCCTCAGATTCTGCACTCCGGTCAGGTCGCGCCCGTAGTCTTCAGAACCCACAAGCAGCTTTTTCTCTCTGGATGCGATCGGAGTAAAAGCGTGTCAGTTTTGTGGGGCGATATCTCTTTAGGAAACTACAGCAGTGGGGGAACATGCTCACTTAATCCAAGACTCTTCGTCATCCAGGTCCCTAAAGAACTGGTGCAGGCGGTGGGACTCGTTGAGTTTGGTCCGACGACCCGCCGCCATGCTCTTGATCTTAGCGAAGCGGGTGTTGACTGTGTCGCGTTTGTCTTTCACTAGTGAGGTGTCGAAGGCGTTGCTGCCCATCAGGCTGTCAGCTTGGCCGTTCAGATCCTTCAGACGATCCTGCAGAAGGACAGTGGTGTCAGAGCCTCAGACGACACGCAAGAATGATGTACTGAAAACTGACTGTATTATACAACAACTTCTGTCAGCATTTTCTGTTTGTGAGAGAACACTTCCCTTGCTTGAGCGAGGATTTGAAACACAAATAGAGTTTTTGAATTAGAACTTACACCTACTCAGCTCTTCACAAATGTAAATCCAAGTCTCATAAGGCTCGAATGAATTTAAGATAGGAAAATGTTTGGCAGTGGGGTCCATGATGTTAAACGCATCTTACCCACATGTAGAAAATATTGGATAAAAATTATTTGCATACCTCGTGGGCAGAAATATCAGCCTCAAGCAGCTGGTGCTTCTTGAGCAGGTTGTTGACTGAGGCCAGATCTTTGCCGTAATCCTCAGAGGCAAGAAGGGCTTCCACCTGGAGACACCACCATCCGTCAGTTTTGGATATTCAGGTGTATCTCGGGCGTGTCGCTGTTACTGATTGGCATTCCATTCTCACCTCAGAGAGCCAGAAGTCAAAGTCCTTGATTCCAGTGTTGAAGTTTTGCTGCTTGTTCGCTTCCTTCAGTTTCTGGCTTTTTTCAGCCGACTTGTTGACAAGGAACTGCCACTGTTCGTCCAGAGCACTGAGCCGAGCCTGAAAAACAGACATGCAGTCTAAAAATGCGCTGTCATGTTGAATTGAACATAAAATATGTTCATTTTATAGATAATCGTACCTATTGTTGACCCGCCGCAGTTAATAACAATGTCAAAGACTTTTTTAACCCAGTATTGTGAAACAAATGGTCAGGTTCTGAAATCACCAATTGGTGACAGCTTTTGTTGGACATGTATCAGATACAGTCAATTCACAATGAAAATGCAGAATTTCTCGGTTTAAACTGAACAAAATGGCAATGGGTGTGGACCTACTGCATTTTTATAGCTAATGAAAGTGTGAGAAGTAAATGGCACGTATATAAAAAGTTTAAATCTTCTATAGTCACTGCAAAGCACTTTACATGCATGTATGAATTCCTCATTCATACATTCGCACAAACATACAATTTCCAGCTCTTTATCTCCATAATCACTAAATAAATTAGGCAAAGTGGTTATCGATGTCTGCACCAAGTACACCTCAACAAGTGAAAGCCATTTGTGCAGATTTCACATATTTATGATGACATTTTTAAGATTTTTATTGGGCAAATCAGGGCAGTTTCAATGATGTTCAACTATTTAATAAGGCTAATGTAGGAGTGCAGGGGATTAAATCCATTGGATGAGATATTCCATATCAGTTGAGGTCATACGTCTTCAAAGGTGCTTATTTCATCTGCCCTTTTCAGACAAAAGATGACAAACTCTAGACTGCATTTCCTATAATAATTTTAACTTCCTGTTTTGCAAATGTACTGATCATCTTTGCTAAGATTACACTAAAAAGGCATGTGGTAGCCTGTGATTATTACAGATATTTTTTTTAGTCCTTGACTGATGTGATTTTCGTCTGTGTTGTGATGAAAAACATAATCTACAACTTGATCAAACCACTAAGCTTCCCTGTGATGATTGTGTTGGTAGTGGGATGAGAGGTACTGGATTTGTACCAGATATTTTCCTGATGGCCAAAAAGTGTAATCAGACCAGAAGGTCTGAAACCTTTTTTTTGAACTTCGACTCAGGTGACACTTAAATTAGCTTATTTTTTTATTTTTTTAAATTGTACATTTTTAATCGTCGTAAATTAAAATCCCATAAATATACAGAGCATGACTTTTCCATGCCACTGTATCTAGCTAAATATTTCTGTAAAGTTTTTGTCAAAAGAAATGCTTTAATTCAAATAAACCTAATGCCAAGTCATTATTTTTAAATGCATTTTATGTGCATAACCTACAATAAAATAACACCATACCAGGAAACATAGCTTTTGAATTTAGACAATAATCTAGCTACTGTCTCTATTCACATCTAGCAGTAAGTCCAAATCAGGAATTATTAACAGAAAAATACCATTTTTAAAAAGTCTCAAATTCTTTTACGCAGCCTGAGATGGCACTCAGATTTACCTTGACAGCATCTTCGCTGCCAGCACAAGCTCCTCTCTGGATCAGGGCGTTGCCGGTGTCGATCACTCCACGAATCCTGTCTGCGTTGGCATGCAACTCGGCTTCAAATGCTTGATGTTTCTGATGCTTGCTCTGACAGATACGGCATTAGAGATCAAGAGAAAGGGACAGAAAAACAGACATCAGGTTTATGATATATTGTGGATAATGTCTAAACGTTTTCTAATGTATAGGGATGACGTTCAATACTCACATTGAATGCGAAAAAAAAAGTCTGTTGTACTAAGTACAATATTAATTAAACGACTGATGTTACACTTACAAAAAGAACTAGTCAGTTTTGTTGTAACTGAATCATTAAGGCTACGTTCACACGGTTGCCTGAGGTAACCCAAATCTGATTTTTTGTTACAGTATTTTCCGCACTATAAGGCGCAGCTAAAAAACTCAAATTATCTCAAAAGCCGACAGTGCGCCTTATATTCCAGTGCGCCTCTACTGCAGCGTCTATTGTATGCGCCTTACAATGCGGTGCGCCTTATTTATGGACAAAGTTTTAAAATATGTCGTTCATTGAAGGTGCGCCTTATAATCCGGTGCGCCTTATAGTGCGGAAAATACTGTAAATCCTTTATTTTTTAGCATGGTATTTAACATTTCCAGATATATGCGACATTGTAGGGGTGCATTGCAACCTTACAATGTCGCATGTATGCACACGTCGCATATATGCACTTTACACATTGGCATTTGAGCCATCAACCTTTATGATGGTTTGGCCTGGATAGAGCTATCCTCCCTAATACTAATAAATTCAGAAACCTCGCTTTCTGTCTATTAACTGTTTTCTTCAATATCAGCCGCCATGGTTGTAGTTTTTCCTTTCGAATAGCAGGACGCAGAATAGTGGCGTTTGTCAAGTATAAATGACGTGCGGGCTGGATGAATGTGATACAGGTCAAATTTGGAAAGATCAGACACGTATCGGATGTAGGACCGTTCACACCGTCATGAAAAAAAGATCGGATACAGGTTGCATCAGGGAAAAAAGATGGATTTGGGTCACTTCAGACTGCAGTGTGAACGTAGCCTCAATTGCAGAATAAACAATAAATGAGTTAAAAGCGACAAGTATATTGTCAAAAAAAAGCTTCGACAGAACAATGACAACAAAGGACTACGTGAAAGGGCACAACACAGGACATAAAAGCGAAGAACATAAAACTGAACACAACATCTGCAACAGGTGTGACTGAGAAACGATCTGGAGGAAGAGTTCCAATAAAGCTGCTTCCTATTTGTATCCATCTCAATTTGTGTTGCCTTTGTAACACAAATGTAATGTAGGGAATGTGAAGGCAATGTATTAGGTAATACTAATACTATTGTTTTGGACATTAGCTTGACACCAGTGGCAGGTTCAACATCTGCAATACTGTAATTCAGTATGGCAAGTCAGTAAGGAGTTCTCCAATTTGATTAATTTGACCGTAGATTCAAATTTTTGAAGCAGGCTTAAACACAACTCCCCTCCAAGGAACAGAGAGTGAAATTAGAAGTCCCACTCAACTATCTTTGATAAACCAAAAAAAGTCCTCCGAAAATTAAAAGACAAAACAACATCAAGTAGAAAATTGTTGAACTAAATTAATTCCAGTGTAAATTAAGATGGCACCCAACAATCCTGTTGAGGAACAGGAAAAAAAATGCTTCTTTATGTCTACACAAACGTTTGGTTGTTAGTTAGCTGACACAGTACTCAAACTCACCAGCAGCTTCGACAGCTATAGAGGAATAAGAGTAAAAGAATGATTCAGTCAAGACAAAGGGAGAATATAATACAGTTCAAAAGATAGAAGATCATCAATACAAGACAACTCAACTTAATTACATTTCTTAGGAAACAAAAAACAACAACACAGAAATAAAATTCGAAAACTATTCAAATTCACTTCTCTTCTACGCATTTTTCTTTTTAAATATGCTCCAATGTGTACCTGGATGTTGGTGGGATCTTTGTACGACTCATCTGTTGCAGTCTGCAGTTTTTCACTGATCCAAGCCTCAATCTCATCCACGTCCCGGCTAAACTGCTGCAAGGTCTGGGATTCACCCAGTTTTGAACGCTTCTCAATCATCTGGGCCTTAAGTCGTCGCCACCTTTAAAAAAAAATCAGAATCTTTCATTAAAAAAAATAAATAAAATGTAACATCCTCATATAAAAATCTGATTAAACTTCTGGACTGGACTAAATGGACTATAAAATATGTACACCCCATTTGGAATTTTTCCTTATAAATAGATCATGATTATTTAGATAAGGTTTTCACGTTTAAAAAAGACAAAAAAAATCAGAAAGGGTGGGGTCGGTAATCAAAAATTGTTCCAGGTCGGGTGGCTCATCTATGACAAGGCATTAGAACTCAATTAAACAGATCTGAGATAATTAGTTGCTGTTCAGTTTTGCTTTAGAGCAGTAGCTACTGGCCAGATTAAGTAATGAAGTCAAAGTTTTGCCTTATCTGCACATTAAGAATGGTCTAAAAACCAGATAAAGGCCCAAACTATAAGCTTAGTACTGTGCAATCTGTAAGCCTTGTTAATGTTAATTCTTAATAATTCATTTACAGCAATAGACGTTGTTTATATGTCATTAGCTTGTTTTATTAAAGTAAATCTATCAATGTTTACTTTATTTGAAGATTTGCAAAGCTAAAGGAGACCTCAGAATGTATGCAGTCCATCTATACATGATAATGGTATATAATACGGTAATATGCAACAGTACTGCTAAAACTGCAACTTTGATGAAAGACAAGTGAGATAAGGGTGGGAAGCAACAGAGGAAAAGAGAGTGAATAAAGGTGCGGTTTTGTTTTCGTTTTCCCCAAAAATAAAAGGGTTAAACAGTTGTAGTTGTTTGTGTCTTTGCGTTCTAACACACATTTCTAATGTCCAGGATGCAAACAAGAAAAGCAAAACAGCCACTACACTTTAGAGAGGAGGACAGGGATTTGGAGGGCGCTTCCTCATAATGGACAGGTGTATATGCTGTTTTCAGCATGTGTTGTAAAATACTTGGTAAAATACCAAGTAATATACATTTTAATTACCAAAGACACGTGTTCGAACTTACGTCAACTCATAGTTTGATATACATTTTGTACATAGATGAGAGTAAATAGTAATAAAGAAAAACAACAACTAATCTTACCGGTCAAGAACTTCATTGCGGCGGTTAAAAATCTCAGGTTTGGCGTAGTGGTCAGCTCCAATTAACTGATCAGCAAAGGACTGCAGAGCCGCAATCTTCTCCTCCTGTGCACATGGATTTACACAATGAAATGCGAATAACTTGAAAAGCTCTCAGAGAGTTCCACAGGCACGTTTAACGGACCTGCACATTAATGGCCTTGTCAAAGTCCTCGTGTTTCTTGATGAGGGCCTCCACGCTGTCCAGGGAGTCCCCCTTGTCATCGCTGGCCAGGAAAGCCTCCCGAGCTGCCATCCAGTTTTCGGCCTGTTCGCAGTCCCTGTTGAAAAGCTGAGGACACATTTCAAATGTCAGTAATATTGAAAAAGCGGATTCTAAAATGCTTATTCAAAGAATAAAGAATGACCTGGAGCTCAAGGCACTGATCCAACATCATGCGGCGCTGAACCCAGGCCTGCTCTAAATCGGCCCGCTCTTGGTCCAGAGCCTGCACTTTCTGCTGAATCTCTGGAGAGGCATAGTGGCCCTGAGCCAGCAGCTGCTGGCCGAACTGTTCAAAGGCCTGGAAGGTACCGGCACGAGCATCGATTTCTGTGCGGTGTTCCTAGAAAGACAAAAGAAGAAAGTATTAACAGGCAGCGCAGACTGGAAACAGAAAACTGTATGTAAAATCACAAAGGGAAAATACCTGGTGTCTTTCTAAAAGGGCTTCAGCTCCAGTTACATCTTTAGCCAGCTCCTCGGAGGACACCAGTCCTCGGATGCCATTGATCCAGGACATTAGATCCCTTAAAAAAATAAAGCATATACAACAAAACTTTATGTATTTACATACATGACGTACATAAACTCCATCACTGACTGTCATTCGTTATAGGGGCACACAGACGGATTTGGCTCAGTGCTCTAAATTTCTCAGTGCTTTTTCCCCTCCACTTCACATTTACGTAATGCTGAATTATGTCCTGCTGGGGGACTTGCACCTACAGCCGACATGCTCTCCTAAAAATACAATTACGCAGCGAGTGGCCTTTGAGGATGAGTTTTATTCCTGGCAGATAGAGCCAGGAACCACAGCTCTCCCTGGTTTACCATCCTTGTGTGAAGGCAGCACAGGGAAAGCACGGTAGCACCGCTATATAGCCAGGTCAGTGTTCAATAAAATCCAGCAAGTTGTCCCTCTCTGTGTATTCAGGAATCCCCTTTAAATGGATGTTATTTCTTTGCCAGTGTGCTTCTAAATCAGTCAGCGTTTGTTGAATCTTTATCTTGGTTGCTTGTAGTTTGAGGTGGGCTACGATTTTGTTTGGCTTTCCATTAATCTCTTCTTAAATACTGGTTAAATTTCTCTTGATATCGCCTGAGGGGTCATCACAAAGCCGCTCGATCCTTCCCGCTTCGTGGATAGCTCCGATGTTAGCTTGAAGGCCTTCCATAGCCATGTGTTGGTTGGAAACGTCTTTGTCAACTTTCCCTTTGGGGGTCTCTGTCGTCTATTTCTTGTGTATGTTTTTTTTTTACAGTTAATTTCCAGTTTTCATCATAGGTTTTGGGGTTTTAAAGAAGTTAATATCACCCTAGCATGGGGGAGTTAGAAGAGGGCATTGGGAGCACTTGTTATATGGAGGCACCTTTCATGTTACTTTTTCATGCTATTCTGACATTTCCATTTTCCAACTGTGGTCATGGTGGCCTCAAAGCATGTCTCAGATATTAATAAGACTTGTGAGGGATTTACTCGTAGTCCATATCTACTAGTAGCAGTGATTAATTTGTACTGTTTTTTTAATTTAACTATTATTTTTTTACATCATTAGTTACAAGAAGAATTAACCTAAGAATGTTAAGTTTGAAGAGCTTGCAGCTATGTTTTTTTTTCTAGCATACCGCAGCCTGTGAAAAAGTTTGGTGGAAGGTCGGGGCTGATGAGGCACTTTTTGGAGGTGAATGCCATGATTACCCACAGTGCACTGTACCTACTACAATGAATCATCGGGGTTCAGGTTACTTTCTTTTCCAAATCCAGCAAAAACAAAACTGACAGAAATGTCTGATCAACTAACTGGGATTTTACATCCCATTCTCATCATGGTGTTGTAATTCTTGGCTTTCCCAGGGTGAATTTTTAAGTGTCCTTCGGCAACACACTGAACTCCACATTGCCTACTAGTGCTTGGTTAGTTTCACTTCAATTTGTATAAAACTGTCTGCTAAATGCATTAAATATAAATGTATATGGATGTGAAATCAAACCAACAAAGCAAAAAACATCAAAGTTCTAACATTTAACCTACCACTGGTAGTTATCATTTAAATGCTGACTGTCATGTCTGCAAACACTGCTTAATGGACACTAAGTAACTTCAAACATATATTTCGTGTGAGTGGTGACCTAGCTCTAACTCTGAGACAGCACTGGAACTGCTATGTTTATGCGTTTGTATGATTGTGCCCTCCTCACCTGAAGTCAGACAGGAAACGCTGCAGGTCGTGAGACTTTCCGAGCTTGTCTTTGCGCTGGTCGGCACGTCCCACTAAGCTGCTCCAGGCAGTGTTCAACTCAGTGCATTTTTCTTGGATATCATCTACTGCCTCGGGGTGAGATTGGATCAGACGCTCTGCGGTCTCTCCAAGAGAATTAACCTTCATTCCACAAAGCAAAAATGAGTATAAGTCACATATACATATATTGTATATAACACTCAAATATATAAACGTATACAGTGGGGCAAAAAAGTATTTAGTCAGCCACTGAATGTGTAAGTTCTCCAACTTTGAAAGATGAAAGAGGTCTGTAATTGTCATCAATCATGAAAGACAAAATGAGAAAAACAATCCAGGAAATCACATTGTTGGATTTTTAAAGAACGTATTCTTTAATATTGTAGACCCGAACCAGGCTGGAAAGAGTGAATCTAAACACACCGCCCGGGCAACAAAGGAGTGGCTCCGTAAAAAGAATTTTAAGGTCCTGGAGCGGTCAGTCTCCAGACCTCAACCTCATAGAAGAGTTGTGGGGGGGGGGGGGGGGGGGGGGGGTTAAAGTCTGTGTTGCCCAGCGACAGCTCCAAAACATGATTGTTCTAGAGGAGATCTGCAGGGAGGAATGGGCCACAATACCAGCTACAGTGTGCAAACCAGAAGAAATGTTTGACCTCTGTTATTGCCAAAAAAAGGTTTTGGAACAAAGTATTGAGTTGAACTTTTGCTAATAACCAAACACTTATTTTCCACCGTAATTTACAAAACAATTCTTTAAAAATCCTATTATGTGAATTCGTGGACTCTTACCGCTTATAGTTGAAGTGTACCTCAGTGGCTGATTAAATCTTTTTTTTTTTACCCACTACATGTATAACCCCACCTTATCCCCCAGCGCGGCCAAGTCCCTCTCAAAGCCTTCATGTTTGCGCTGCAGAGCCTGGACACTGGCCAAGTCATGGCCATAGTTGTCAGTGTTGAGGGCCTGGTTCTTTTCCTCAATCCATTCCTTTGTTTCATCCGCATCCCTGACAGAACACAAGATAATGGTGGTGTTTTACAATGTTACATGACTGCAAACCGCTGTGCATGAGGGCAACATCAGACCCAGTTTCTGGCTAAAAGGATAAGCAACGGGTAGCCTATTCACTGTGGGCACTGTGGTTCCATAAGAGAATAAACGGAACATTTATTAAAATAGTTCTACAAATAAAAGAATTTGTTCTATGTTTGACATGAGGTGTAGTTAGAGGTCGGCCACTTAAAAATGCTTCATACCATTCTACAACATTTTGCTTTAGTTTACATTTCAAATGCATGTATTGTACATCTGTGGAAAGAATTACATACTCAATAATCCTCAATAATGTGTAAGAAATTATTCCCTAAAAGAATGATTGTACATATTAGACTTCCTTGGATTTTTAACTGTACATGGAGCAGTGTATAATTTTTCTTTAGTTTAATTTGTACAAGTAAAAGATGATACTTTTTCTTCTGTTAATGGTACCTGTGAAATCGCTGCACCTCATGGGCACTTCCCAGCATGTTGCTCCTGTCTTCAGCTAGCTGCTGCAAGGATCTCCAACGATTGTTTAGTTCCTGCGCATAAAAAGAAAACAAAATATTACCATTCTGCTTTTTCTGCTATTTCTAGGTAATGAGATAGAATGCAATAATTACAAAATATGGACGTATTTATATTGCATCCAATTGATGAAGACAATTATGAACAAAAATGGATGAGGACAATGGAGATGAGATGCACAGAACTGGATGCATGGCAAGAAAACAATTACAATCTCCACAGAGCTAATAATGACTTCTGTATGTCCATTTTCATCCAAAACACCAATAAAAAAACATAACAAATGTCACATGCGGACAGACAGTCAGGTCAGGAAGGGAGAGATCATAACAGTATGACCAATTTTATGATTAAGAGGAAGGACACAGAAGAGAAAAGCATGGAATGAGCAATTACTCTCACCTTGATACTGTTAAAGTTGGCCGTTGTTTGAACACCCAAGCGTACAGTCTAAAATCCCACCATGACAGGAAATAAAAACACAAACAAAGAGTTAAGAGGGTTATGGAAACTATCCGGATTATTCAAAGCTTGATTGAAAAAAATTAAACCCACTCGAAGAAAAAAAAAAGCATTTATACAAGTGATGGTAACAGAAGAATCAGCCTGAATTTAACCATCACATACATCCATTTAACTGGAAGAAGTGAAAACTTCAAACGGAAGACAGGCGTTTTAAGTTTTCTCAACAGTAATCACATTAGATAAATGTATGTAACATCATATTCAAAGTAGTAAAATGTATTGTTTTCCATGATGGCAGTGAAGTGACGCACCAAAATCCAACTAAGTCAATTTTAAAATGTCAAACAGAGTTTAAGTATCAAACCAAGACTGAACATCTGTACAAACATTTCAACTGCTACATCTTCTTTTCAAGTAGAAAAAACAATTACATTGTTTGGGGAATTGTATATAGCTATGTATATTTGAACTTACTTTCCATGGAGAGGCAGTCTTGGAATCAGCTTCATCCTATTAACAAAATGGGGGAATGTAAGAATGTGCAAAAAAAAAGCATTTTCATTCATTGTTATGATAATTTCTTGAATTCATCCATAAGCAACAAATGTAAAAATGCAAATGAATTATCTCTACCTTGCCAGGAGCAGATCCAAGTAATTCCTGTTGCTACAAACAGAAGAAAACATGTCATTAAAGCTTAAGTAAGATAGCATGGATGGGTAACTTTTCCTTTGAAATCAATAATTAATAAAGAGACATACTTGGGTTTGAACCATGGGGGCTTCCTCAGCCATGAGGCCTTCAGACTCCAGTTCTGATGCCACTTTGTTTATGTCCCTCAGACGAGATTCATTGGCCTTCAGGTCCTTGAGAGCAAACATACAAACATAAACTTTTATTAACCATGAGCATTTATGGCACAAAAGTGCCAAAAAAAGGACTTCAGATGGAATTGGAGAACATGAGTGGATTTGTGCCAGTACTTTGCTATGAAGCTAACTTAAATCTAACAGTCCTGTTACGGAAAAAAAGATTGATTACAAATTATTTATTGCTTCACGGTTTAGCAGAACAAATTCATATTACATGACATTAAAGCCATGCAGTTAGCATAGAAAATCAATAAAATCAATAAAAAGAAGAAATTACTTTTTGGAAGTCGTCAAACTTCTTCTGCAAAACTTCGACCTGCTCCAGATCCGAGCCAACCTCCTCGTTAGTCAAGGCGTTCTCCTTCTCATTAATCCATTGCTGGAGCTCATTGGCCTCACGGAACAGCATGAACTTCTTGCAGCTCTTCTCTAGCATGTCTTTACGTTTCTCTCCAAGTTCTAACAGTGTACCATACCTTGAAGAAGGGTGTGAAAAGAAGCATTACTTAACAGAAAAATCTTTAAATAAAAAAAATCAACATACACGGCTGAGCTAGTGTGTATGCAATAACACTTTAAAGTATGAAGTAAAAGAAAGACTTGGACTTGTGCCCCAAGTAAAACTACAAGTGGCTATTACTTTGCAGGTACTATGCAGGTCAAAAGTCACAGGATACATACTTTACATTCACAAACAACATGGAAAAGCGCATATCTGAACACCCCAGTGCGGGTGAGGGGTTTAGTAGCAGCGACAGCACATTGAACAAGTCAAATAGAATAATGAAATAAAAGAAGAAAAAGAAGAAAAGATGGAGAAAGGACACCGTGATATCTTATATCTAAAACTCATAAATTTGTCAATGTAATGATTTCTATTACAGACTAAATTAACACATGGTACCACCTAGAATTTCAACCATTGAGATTACCAATTTCCTTATCAAGTGAACTGCAAAATATTCACTATTAATAATAGAAGTTTCTCTAACAAGCATCATGAACGAAACATGTGCCAGACAGATCACAGACCAGCTAATGAAATGACATGTATAATAACATTGAAACAAATGATGGGAAGTGAGTGAAGTCTTAAAAATATTGACTACTGATGTGTCTCCCAAAACTTGCTGCACTTTTACGATGGTTAATGTTATCGTGATAACATAAACAGGCAGTAGGGCACTGATTTCTACTCACAGTTCCTCCACCTGCTTCATGCGCACAGACACGCTGCAGGCCTCCTTGGTGACAAGCCTGCTCAGTGGCAAGGCAAGGCAAAGGCATAGCAAGACAAGAGGAAGCAGTTAAATACGGCGACAGGACAGCAGAGAAGATAGAAAAATAGCCCAGGAGCAGGGTCATTGTTACAGCACAAGACAGAGAATGTGGGTGTCAATAAAAAGAGGGGGGAAAAAGCAGCGCAAGAGCTCAGTCACTAAATATTAGAAGAAAAAGAATGTGTTGGCAAAACAGTTTTAGTACAAACATGAAGATTTCCTTCTTTTTTTTTTTTCTTACTGATTCTCGATCTGATCTTGGCGCATTGCAATGCTGCCATGTTCCTCCAGCAGGTTCTCCCGAGAAGAGGACTGGGTGGGATCCAGTTTCTTCACATAGGCAGCAGGAACAAAGCCTTGGCGATCATTCACCTCCACCTTCCACCAGTCCTATACAGGGGGGACAAATTACAAATATAAACCAGAAGGCATGGAAGTTTCTACCCCAAAAAAAAAATCTCATTAAAATCTTAATGACTTCAATAATTCTATATTGAAATGACAGACCACCATCTGAGGGCCATACAAAAATATTCTGTACAATCATTAGTTGGGTGTATTCAGGCTTCAGTAAAATAAGAAAACTACAATAATTTAATACATTACATTTCTAAGAGGGCAGCTTTGACAGCTATGGTTATTGTTATGTGGCACATGTTGAAGAAAATTATAAATGTAAGGAGTTTTGCTTGTTTTTAAGTCAATTTTTATAAATGTAATCAAAAGCGTAATTAGTGTTTCATAAAATCTACAAAATAGTTTGACAATACAATTAATACGAGTTATCAGATTAGCCAAAAAAGTGTCAATTTCTCTACTTAATTAATTAATTAATTAATTAATTAATTAATTAATTAATTAATTAATTAATTAATTAATTAAAATAAAAGATGTATTCTTTTTTTTTATTCATTTCTTACAGATTTATAATTTACCTTGTTGGTGCTATTGAGCAGTGTGAGGATGTCGCCCTTCTTCATGGTGACTTCACGGGGGCTCTTCTCCTGGTAGTCATAGAGAGCTAGAACCAGTTCCTTCCCTGTCTCATCATCAGTTGGTGCAACTTGTTGCTGTTCAGGGGGGGAAAAAATCCATTGATAAGTTTAATATAGAATCTTTCACTCTATGGCGATCAATGCGGGAATTTTTCATGGACCTTAAACAAAAACAAAAAAATTCAACAAAAAAAACACAATAATCTGGGCACTTTCATCTTTCACTGATATAGAAAATATCAGATGAAGAACTTTGCAGCCATGTCTGTCGGAAGTAAATCAGACTCTAATCTATTAAAAGTCTGAGATGTACCGTGTAAAGAGAGAACAGAAAGAGTTGACTTCTTTGTGTTGCTCTATTTCTTTTCAGGTTAAGGAGCATTTAAGGGTCACTGGACATTCAGGCTCCGACGCTGGGATACTGTCACACTCCCAATGAGAGAAGATACACTCTCCACAGTGGACCTAATGTGCTCTATCACACCCCAAGTCCTGGCACTGACCATCTCCATGTGCTTCACAAGGCTGAGATTCACTACGCAAAAAAAAAGACCTTCATAATTTGCTAAACAAGCTTAAGGGGGGCTCAAGCAAACTTTCGAGTAGTAATCACTGGTTTGTATCCAATATAATATAACTGAATGTGACATACTTCCACTAAATCTTAACATCATTCATTCAAATGGATGTCAAGAATAGTGTCAATCGCCTTAGGAGAGGTTTGTTAAGAATACTCATTTTAGAAATGGCAAGTCTTATTTTAGCCAAAATAGGTCATTCGCCTTAACGTTTGCAAGATAGATCCAGAAGGTTCTTTTCATAGGTCTTGTTTTTTCTATACGTGTACTAAATTGAATACATTCTATTAACAGCTTTTTTGTCTGCCTTAACAGTTAGTGATAAAGAGCCTTTTTTATTAGAGCTTTTGGCTTTGCTTTTAGTAATTTCACATAATAAATTCATCATCTAACTTAAATATGCATTCAACATTACTACAGCTTACCCTGCATGACTGGGCCTGCTCCTTCAGGGACTGTATGCTGCTGCCATAAGCACTCAAGTCAGACATCAAAGCTTCATGCTTCTTCAGCAGAGCCTGAAAAAGACACCAGAAGATACAGAGTGTTGCTTTTACATCTTGTATGAACATTCTACAACAAATATTTTTCAAGTTCCGTTTTATTTTGTTGTACTTCAGCCGAGTCCTCGTCTTTTCCATAGTCTGTGCTACCAACGATTGGCTCCTTTTCCCTCATCCAAGACTCTGCCTCATTTGCATCAGCAAAGTACTGCTGGGCCTGCAAAGAGTCTTCCAGATCCTGTCTTCTTTGAGCAGCCTTAGTTTTCAACGTCTCCCAGCGTCCATGTAGCTCAGCCAGCTTAGCTTTCACATCCTCACCTGCGAAGTGACCTGAGCAGACCACACAGAAATCCTCAAGGGTTTGAATTTTCTATCAATATCTTCATTGTTCAAGACTAGAACGAAATAAATACCTTCTTCGACCATTCCATCTCCTTTCTGGGTGACGGCCTTTATGCGAGGCTCATGTCCTGCAATCTCACCCTGTAAAGCCTGATGTTTCTTAAGCAAGTTCTGAACACCGATCAGATCTTTGCCTGAGGAGAAACAATAAAAAAAAAACATAGTTGACGACACTTGATACCACTCACAATGTCCTTTAATCTGAAAGCATTGCTTGACACTGATTTTGAGATCCATTTCCTAATCCCTACCTCTGTTGGTTGAAGCAGCAATAGGCTCTTTTTCACGAATCCAAGTTTCCTCATCTTCCACATCTCTGAAAAGCTGCTGAAGCCTGAGTGAGTCGGACAGTTTCTGCTTGCGTGCTGCCATGGGGCCACGCAGACCTTCATAGCGAACCACCAAAGCCTCCTGTTTCTTACGGATGTTGTCGGCATCAAAGTGCCCGGCTTCCTGGAACTGGCGTGCCTGAATTGTTATGCCATCGATCCGGTCCTAAGCGAAAAAATAACGGAAATGCATAAATGTAGGTATATATATATAAATCCACATATACATAGAGGGGGACATGTTTTTGTTTGTACTTGTATGGGGTACCTGGTGAGCAGCCACATCAGCCTCCAGCAGGGCATGTTTCTTCTGCAGGTTCTGGACACCAGTCAGATCTTTTCCATAGTCATCTGAAGCCAAGTGGCCCTCAACTTCATACAGCCAAAGCTCAATGTCCTCCACATTCCTGTTGAACTGTTGCTGCTGGTTGGCCTCTCGGAGTTTAATGCCTAGAGTTAAGATTTGACAGGTCAAAAAAATATCTTAAAACTAAGCCACAGTAGAAAGTTCTTGACTGTTGTATTAAGGGCTGAATAAACTATCTGCAGGTTAGCATTTTTGACACATTCCCACTTATACAAACAGCATTTTTCCAATAGCTTGTATTTATTATTTTTACTATGCAATATAAGAATATCAAGCCGTTGCAATTTCTATGCAAAGTTCATATTCTGAAGTCTAGACCAGAGTATTATATACATAACAAGAAGAAAAGCTTTAAAACCTCCTTGCGATACCTTTGAGCTCAGTGGCTTCCAGCAGTTTCTTCCACTGGGAGCTGACCTCCTCCATGCGGCCAGCCATCTCAGCGGATGCGTAATGTTTGCCATCCAGCAGCTCTTGGCCCGATTTCTGAAGCGCATCGATGCGGCTCTGGTTGGCTGACAGCTCAGCCTCAAAGGCTTGATGCTTCTGCACCTTACCTTGCAGGTTGGATGGGTCCTGTTACCAAGAGAACAGAGACACAGACGTTTAAGGCTTGAGCAAAAAAAAAAAAAAAATGGAATAAAGAAATATTTTTGAAAGTGACACATCAAACTGTCGGGGGGAGTGACCTTGTAAGATTCATCAGTGGCAGTCTTCATTTTCTCGTTGATCCAACTCTTGAGCTCATCAGAGTCCCTGAAGAACTGCTGCAGGTGGAATGAGTCCTCCAAAGCGGTGCGACGAGATTGAGCACGTTCATGCAGAGCGTTGCGGCGGCTAAGTAGCTGTGAGGGAAAAACACAAAGGTGGACGTTGATTCTTTTTCACATTCTTTTGACAAAAGCTGCAGTTGATATTTATCAAAAAGAAAGATTACAGAGACAAAATTCCATCTGCTTTATCAATTGATGGTAAGACTGTTGCAGTTGAAACAAATCTATTCAAAACAATGAAAAATGATAATGTTTTCAGTAACTAGGCTGACAGATAGGTGTATAAGTATTAGAACTACTGTCATTTCTGGTCTATAAGCCTCGACCAGCACATATTTAATTAAAAGTTAAAAATGGTGCTCTTGTTTGTAAGCTCAGCTAAGGGGATGGTCAAGTTCATTACCTTGAATGCCCTGCACTACCCACAGATTGATGGAATGGCTTTTTTCGCCCCAATACAGGTCTGCTCTCCTGCTACTCCTTTCTAAATACGTGTCCTGTCCGTAATTTTAATGGGAAAGCCAACCAACTAACCTCCAAAGCTGCATTTGGAAATATTATTTATCTTGCACCATAGAGGTTATAGCAACAACAAAAGGAAATATTCTGACTTTTTGAAAGGTTTTCATAACCCTCCTATTATCCTCAAATACTACTAATACATTTTTTACATACATTATTTGTAAGTGATTTACAGAAATTTGTTAACCCCTTTTTTTAGCATCAGGCACTTTGTTTCTCTGTTTTTTAAACAAATAAACACATGACAATGAAACCAATCCACTTGTGTCCACTCTACATTTCTCATCTCGAGAGCAATATTTTCAGTCAATGGTGATTATGAGTGCAAATGATCAAATGGATTATTTTAATCATATTTACAGCGCCAAGTATATTCTGCTGTTGAAGTGGAGAAAGGGACAATATAATCTTTTAATTTCAGGAAGGGATTGTGACTTCTGGTGATCGAGAGATAACAGTCATTCTAGGATTCAGGATATTAGGAGGGTTAACCTTGCACAAATGCAAAAATATCAAGCATGTTTCCGGGTTTTCTTTGGTTCACGTGCTCAGACAATAATATTGCATGTACATAAAGCTTATTTAGTTTACTGGTGTCACATACCAACTATTTTATCGTTACGATTGCTTTTTCGCTATTTCGCTAACATCAATTTCACTCTCCCAGTGACACCTAAACGGTTTAACATTAATCAGCGTGGTTCTGGCAGTTTATGTAAATCAGGGATGATTTGTATAAAAGTTCAGATGTCTACAAATATGCAAAAATTCCTCCACTGCAGAAGCATACTGGATTAAATTAACAACTACAGTTCCGGACATCTAATGGTAGTTAAAATCGGAAATTAATAGCAGTACTTACAGCATCTCTGCGGGTAGCCACATCCTCTTTGGCATAGTGGTTGTTCTGGATAAGTTTGGTAGCAAATTCATCCAGAGCCTGGAGATGTAAAGGATATTATAGATTAATTCCAATGCAAAAAAGTGTGCAGAAATCTTGCAGGCAAGAACCTATATTGGTAAAAAAAAAAAAAATGAAGTAAGTGGTCAAAATGAAGTTACTTACAGTAATCTTCTCCTCTTGTGCACTTAGGGACTTTTCAAAGTCTTCGTGTTTCTTCAGCAACGCCTCTACGCTGTCCAGGGAGTCGCCAAGGTCTTCGTTTAGCAAGAAAGCCTAAACAATCAAATACATGGTTGAAAACTTACATATCACGTCGGCAAGCTGGTCTAAGCTATTAATAGTCTGAAAAGTGTTAACTAATTGCAATCTTTTTTTCCACGTTACCTCTTGCTTGCTCATCCAGTTATCAACTTGCTCAGTATCCCTGTAGAAAAGCTGCAAGTCCATGCACTGCTCATACTGTTGCCTGCGCACCTCCCACAAATCAAGCAGGGACTCCTTCTCTTCTGCAAGGCTCCCCAGCTACATAGACAAGCATTCGTGTTGAAGTATACATATGTATAAATGATATACATATATAAATAAAAGTGTCCCCACCTTTTCCTTGACCTCCTCAGAAGCATAGTGTCCGGTGCTGAGCAAGGCTTTGCCAGCTTCATCGGTGGCTCTAAAACTGTCTTCGTGGGCATCAATTTCACCCTAATAAAGATTTAATTGTGTTTTGTATTCGGATTGGGTTCAAATTTCCAATGATCATCGAAATGAAAGACTTGATAAGGGAAAGACTTTTACTTTATGCTCCTGGTGGCGGTCCAAGAGAGCCTCGGCTCCAGCGACATCATTAGCGAGCTCGTCAGCATTGATCAGAGCCTTCATCTCCGTGACCCAGCTTGTAAGATCCCTGAAGTCAGCCGTAAAACGCTGTAGCCTGAAAGATAGCAACAAAAGCAAGAAGATTTATGTTAGCTTTAATGTCTAACCCAGGAAATGGGTTCTACTAAAGCAATGGCTGTAGTAGCAATTTATTGAAATTCAAGGTACTATTTTCAAGTTCAATCATTTATGTGCTGATTAATTTTTGTCTGATAGCTTCTTGCTTCAAATAACACGTTCCTATAGGACCTTAAATTGTTGAAAAATGTGAAAATAAAAAATAATAATAATAAATTTAGTTCGCAAGATCAAAGCAGCCTGGCTGTTTACTGGTATGAGTCGATCAGGCGAGCGCGGCGTTCGGCAGCCAGAGTTCGGATCTGCTCCCAATTGGTGACGAGCTCATCCTTCTTCAGATGAATCTGGGTGGCATTTTGTGGGTGCGTCTGCTTCAGGTGCTCTGCATCACCACCGAGTGTATTAACCTTATGAATGTAAGAAGTGAGAAAATGGGATCAGTGAAGTTGGGGATTGTTCTTCGTAAACTACGAGGTTACGGTGAGCACCACATAACTCACCTTGTCCTCCAGAGCAGCCAGGTCTCTCTCCAGACCCTCGTGTTTACGTAGCAGAGCCTGCACGCTGGCCAGGTCACGGCCAAAGTCGTCAGATGCCATCAACTGCTCCTTCTCCTTGATCCAACTGATGGTCTCATCGACATCCCTAATGTTAGAACCGACAAAGAACACTCGTTACCACATGGCGACAACATAAAACCAAAGTGTACTTTTTCTAATCCTTTGACAGATGCATTGGCCTTTTCTTCACAACTTTGTTGCCTGTACATAAAATGTTTATGAGTAGTCAAAAAGCAAACTCTTATGATTCAATCTCATCCCTACAGCAAGTACATTCAATGTCTACAACTTCCCACGTTAAAAAAGTGGGAAACTTACAAATAGCTAACTGCAGTATGGGTTTCAATATAGTGCATGCCGCTCCTACAGCAATTTGCTTGTCTTTAAAATCATTGTGTAATGCAACACAGCTAAAGCAAGACTTTTCTGAGTCCTGCGAGCACTTATTCAAAATAGAAATAAACCAGATTTGTTTTAGGTTAAAAGGTATTACAACCAACCCAAAAACTATATTTATACTGCAGAAGATATTGGATTCCTTTGTTGAGATGGTGACGATCATGAAAGGAAGTGACCAAGACATTTCTGTGAAACATGGATTTCTTTTTTCTCCAGTTTTTGAGAGGATCAGGACAAACCTTAAGAAAATTTGGAAAGGCCAGAGGGGTTTGGTATCTGAATGGTATTGAGAGATGTGTTGTCGTTGCATCACCACCAAGTAATGTCTCCCGATTCAAATTGGTCTCAGGTCAGAATAAAGGTGATTTAAAGGCCTAAATGGCAAAATACCAGGTTCTTACTGTTTCTGTGTATGCGCCAAACAACAGCTCAGACTATCTAGCGTTCTTGGTTTTGGTGGAGGTTCATGTAGCAGGTATTTGCAACATTAATAATTGCAGAAATTTTAAAATCGGATGTTTGTTGTTGTCATTGTTCGGCGGGGTTCTTGTACATGAGTCTATGACTCATCGAGCTACGTTATGCTTTGCCCAATCCGTGACCGGCAGTCCGCCGTCAGCCCAGCTCATCCCGAGCCTGGAATTCCAACCATGTGGGTGCTAAAATTGTAACTGTTGAGAGCCAGCTGTTAAGTGTAGGGTCAAGCCGAGCCACGATGGGTAGGTATTAGTGGAAAACCCAGATAAGAGGTATTTTGGACTAAAGTCCAAATGCATGTAAGGGTGAACAGTTTTGTTTGGCAGGGGACATTCTCCACAAGCTTTCTGACTTGCACTGAAAGAAGACATTTTCTCTGTTACTGGGAAAGCAGGGGACATTAAATCTGAATGGAACACGCTGATGTCGCCTCCAAGACCTGTGCCCAGGTGTTTTTTTTTGCTTAGCCTGGTTCTACATGGCGGGACAACTAAGTGCCAAAAAGACATGCAGAATCGGTGGTTGCTTTGGGTCACTTTTCTCCTTTTTGCAGATGATGTGGTTCAGTTCACTTCTTTAAGTCAAGAAGCATGTGAGTGTTTTACATCGGAGTGTGTAGTGGCCAAAAAGACTAATTCAGGGCATTGTTCTCGACTAGAAAATGGTGGAATGCTCTCTTAGGAGTAGGGGATTGCCCGAAAAAACTGTCTATGCTGGTTATCGATAGGTGGCTGAGGTGGTTCAGGGATCTGATGAGGATCCCTCCTGGTCACCTCCCTTTGGAAGTTTTCCAGGCATGTCCAACATGGGGGGGGGGGGACATGTCATGTTTCAATACAGACCAATAGTGGCCATTTAATCCATGATTCCCTACAACTTTCCATAAACCATTCAAGGAACATTCGAGCAGAATTGGAAGTGTTTACCACATTGATAAATCACAAACTGATAAATCTACACCCAAAATAGCTGTGTATGCATTTTCTGGTTTTGTCTACCTGTTAAAACGCTGGACTTCGGCAGCTCCAAACAGCTTAGTCTGCCTTTGTTGGGCAAGACCTTTAAGACGCTCCCAGGCAGCGTTGACCTCTTCCTGCTTGCGAGTTATGAGCTCAGCCTCAGGATGTGCTTCCTGGATAAGCTTGGACGCCAACTGGTTCACTTCATTCACACGCTCCTCGTGGGCTGCCAAATCTGTCTGGAACTCCTCAAATTTCTTCTGCAGAAGTTCCACATGCTCCAAGTCCTGGCCCAGCTCCTCAGACGTGGCCATGGCCTCCTATAATAGAGGGGAACAGAGCAACTTTGAGTGCTTTATAGAGCAAATTATACACATCATGTCTGTTTCTGTTAAGAAAAGGCACATTGTACAATAACTGTGTGGCTGTCACAGTTTAACAAATCCTGCTTCAATGCCCCAGAATAAAAAAATCTTATTAATGCATTTGTTTTATTGGGTTTTGTCTTTTACATTGGAATAGAATGGAGCAAATAAATTACAAAATAACTATTTCCCAAACTTATTTGTTTATCAATTTAGACCAAGAAATTGATAATATTATAATAAATCAAAGGAAAAAATATTCTTCCCTCTTGTTGGACTGACCAGTGTATACAACTAAACTTTAAAGTTCTTTATATAACCATGCTTAAAAAAACAGAACAAAAAGCAGCTGCTTCAACATTATCCTTGCATTTTTTTTAAAAGCTCAGAATATATATTGATCCTTCTTTAAAATAATAAACAACTTAAGAAGTCTAACCATTCAGACATTACAGGTCCATTAAGTCTTGAGATGTTTATGATCAATTTTGGAGGAACAATCACAGGCTACCAGATACCATTAAGAAAAGTGCTGTTGTTTCCTCCTTTAGTCTCATGAATGAAGTTGTCATGACATTATTTGGCATTATCAGTAGCTAGCAAAAATGATGAAGCTCTCAGATCCATTTACAACTGAATAATTGAATCACTTCAGTCACAGCTGAATAATTGAGCAAAGTCGACGCCGTTGAATGTCAGTTATACATGTTTGCGCCCATTTTTCTACCGTCAAAAGAGGTTCAAATGTATTTTTCGTGTAGCACATGAAAACGCCACTACAAAAAAAATATCCTCTACTGTTAATTCAAATAACCGACCTTGTCACTGATCCAGTCCATGGCATCTTCACACTCTCGCAGGTACTGGACGAGTTTCTGTGCCTGCATCAGGCGCATGCCCTTCTCCTTGGTCTTCTGCAGCAACAGGTCCCACAGGCGGTGCAGCTCCTCGAGACGATTCTAGGGAGAAAAGTGAACAGAGACTTAAAAAAAACCTGTATAAACTAAAGAAGTGGGGGAAAAATGTATCTTAACATGTGTTAACAAAAAAGTAGTAATCGGAACAATAACAAACGCATTTTACAACCCGAAATAAAATCAAGAGGTTTTCCTGATGAGCATATTTCCTGATACGAGAGTAAAGATATAAAATAAAGCACGCAGGAGTCACACAATAATTGAACACACACACGAATATACTCAGCCATATTGACAGCTGTAACTATGGGTCTCTTTTGTGTCCGGTAAGGCGTGTAGGACTGGATTAAATTGCAGGGATTAATAGTGAACAGGAAATGTATAAATAGGAGCCCCACAATTCACAAATATATACATATATGCACACACATACACACACACAGATAACTGCAACAGAAGACCGTCTTCACAATAAAACTTACACGAACTGTCTCTGAGGCGAAGTGGCCTTCAGTAATCATCTGGTTTCCAGTGTCATCCAGTTTGATAATGGCCTTGGCATTAGCTTGAACTTCTGCTTCAAAGGCCAGATGTTTCTGCAGTTTACCCTGTGAAAAGAAAGAGTCCAAATAATAAGCTCTGCACTCTGAACATGAATTCTAGTGCTATATCTATGGCAAAGATGACAACTTGTGTTGTACAACAAAGGCTTCTTTGAGACATGGACGCTCAGGGGAAAGAGTGCTTCGGCACTAATGGTTCTGGAATCACATGTCTAGGTGTACACTGTTCTCCACTGTGTCTCTAATGTATACATTAGTGTTTGAATATGTCTGTTGAGGAAACAGTACTGCATAGCCTGTAACACTGAAATAAATGTAATGGATGTGAAAGGTTAAAAAGCTTTGGGTGGTCTACAAGATGAAGGCTTTTAAGCACGGTCCATTTACAATTAATGTGAAGCGTCCCATTGATCTCGTAGAGAAAGAGCACGCCATGTCCTGTTTTTCTGATAACCTGGACCTTTTAGACCTCACCAACGCGTCTCTGATCGCTTTCAAAATGGTTTCAAATTACACGAGAGACGTGATAAAATTGTAACGTCAGCTTTTTCTGCTGTGCTATGGTTCAAAAAGCTTTTAAATATTAAGGCTGTACCGTGGTTCTTCCTGTATCTTTCATGGACGCGTCTTGAGTCAGAGAAGGGGTGCAGAAACTAAAGAGCGTACCTGAAGGTTGGAGGGGTCTTTGTAGTTCTCGTCAGAGGCGATCTGCAGCTTTTCCTGAATCCATTTCTCCAACTCGTCGGCATCGCGGCGGAAGAACTGAAAGCGGTAGGAATCCTCCAACTTCTGCCGACGCATAATCGACAAATCCTTGAAACGTCGATAGCGGTCCAGGACCTGCTGCCGACGTTCCTGGATGTCCTCCGCGGTCTCAAGCACTTTCGCCCCTGCAGTGTCCATTTTCTGAAACGACAAATCAGCTCTTAAATTCTATTCATATGTAGAAAGGAACATAAATACACACACGCGCGTATATACAGTATATTCTTTTTTTTTTTTCTTGTACAGATTACTTCTGTTTTACACTATAATATTGGTTAATTAATCATTTTTTATGGTTCGATACGGTTGGATTATATTGACCACATCATACAGGATTGGGGATATATTTACAATCTGATATGTAAACTTGACTTTATTTCTCACATGACAATTTTTTTTTATTTACATGTACATCTAAAACGTTTTTTTTTATATTTACACAAAGAGTATAAATATTGCAGTATTTTTTTTTTAATTAAACAAAATTAAATTATAATATAAACATAGCTTGAATGAGAAAGGTGGGGTTTAAAGAACTGCGTTCGTACAAATGCTATCTCCTCTCTTTCTGTCACTGAGTACGGGGCCAGCAGCTGAAATACTAAAAATTCCAAATGGGGGCAGGGGCGGAAATTCCACTTCCATGGGAACATCAACCCAGCCTCACGAAACAATGTGACTGCTGCAGTCAGCCTCTCTGGAACATTTCACTCCATGGCCCCACTGGAGCCAAACTGAAAAATGATTGGACAATCTTGCCGCACCACGACAAACTGTCATCTTAAATTTGGTATCCACAGCATATTATATTCATCAAACTGATCAGACAAATGGAGCATGGGAAGCTCATTCTATTCTTTCAAATCATTCAAATCTTCCTGTAATCATTTTTAAATGGCATGCATCGAGGATGAATTTGCACTACACTACTCTAGTCCACAGAGGTTGCAATAGTTTTCCAGATAAAATAAGATCCCCGTGAGCTCATACAAATGACCAACCCAAACAGAATGGTATCATCAAAAAGATGAGTAAATACTAGTATAAACTTATCCGGCCAAATTCAACATTATACCGAAAGATAATGTCGAAGCACTTAAAGACATCAAAAGTGTTGTGGACTCCACTCATTAAATGTCTGTTTTAGAGACAAACTTGGCAGGTAACTTTAAAAAAAGAAATATTAGCCTATAGAAGAAGAGAAAGAAAGATGTCTAACTGTCATGACTCATTATAAATAAGTTTTTGAGGACTTACCAACTCTGAGGGTACAGAGGACAAATACATGTATTTGTTGAGGTATAAATTCTGATGCCAACCAAAATAATTTACTTAAATTGGAATAGCTTCACAAATAGGTCTTAATTGCATACGAGTAGGCTGCAGAGAGCCGTGAGTAACCCGCTGCACTGTAAGAGCTGATAACGCCTTATTCCATTCTGCTTTCTACAGATAAAAGCTCTCCCTCTTCTCAAAGTATTGCCTCTGGGAGGGGGAGAAGATGGGGGGGGGGGGTTCCGCTCTCTTTAGTAAACACCCAAAGTCAAGGTTCCCTGCCGGTAAAACAGTCAGCTGCTAATACGTGTTGTGAGGTCAAAGGAATCTGCACACAATGGGAGATATTTTGGACAAGGCAAGGCCATCAGGAGCCCATTAGCCTTCAAATTAGGAAGGATGAAGAATAAAATCATCACCACGCTTTCATCTTGTAAAATAAACAATGTAAAAAGCGTAGTGAAACTTTCATTTACAACATTGGATAGATTTACTGTCCACCTTAAAATAATTGACAGAAATCTTTGAGGCAACTACAGACATCTACCTATGAATAAATAAGTGAGGGTCAGGGCAAACATGTTCAAGTGAGAAACTTAAATTTTTAGATACAACAAATCTACTTTAACAAACAACAACAAAAAAGTGAGCATGGACTACATCAGTTTTTGCAAACTTGACAGGATATCTTTGTATTTGACGTCATAGTGTTAATGAACTAATGACAAAAATGAATATTTATCGATGAAACAACTGAACTTCAAACATAAGAAACATGCTATGAAAAAAGGCTATTTCTGATTACTTTTACCCAAATAAGGTTGTGAAAAACATGGCTACTGTTAGAATAACAGCACACTTTTGGATTAAGGGAGAGATTCCACAAATGATGCTTTGCCATTAGTATCTCCTTCTTCAGTCCCATTCAGCTCCAAATCATCTCACTACAACTCGGTTTAGATGGTGTTCCATTAGAAAAGGGAGATCTTATCAAAAAGACCAATGATATTTGTTTGCGACAAGCATGGAAGGAAGGACACTGTGCCGACAAACAGCGGCTGAATTACGGTATGGGTTCATGTATTACGCACAACGTAGATGATCGCACAAATAAAGAAATCAAACATTTGTTTTGATTTTCTTGTTTTTTAAGATACGCAGGGATCTTGTGAAGAAGTCCCTTTTGATGACCTATCAAGTCATGTGATGCCCTGGCCAATCAGTGGCCAGGAGGCTGTCATTGGTCGGACTCAGCCTGCATGGAACCCCAGCCAAGTAGGTGCTAAACTTTAAACTATCATGAGACGCCGGCCTCCAATCAAAAAGCAGAATATATGACTAGAGTTGAGACAAGCCAGGCTGCGTAGGTCCTCATTCAAAATGTGTAAAAATAACACAAAGCTCCTGTTTTAAGGGACAAAGATGCCTTATAGCCTCTGAATGGCTGTAAGTATAACAATGGAATGAAATAAGCATTATAAGGTGACTTATATATTCAGATCGTGAACTATTATTTACCAAATGATTAGTTGAAATGCTTCCTAAGGTAAGATCACACTTCATGTTAATTTCAAGAATGTCACACTGACAACATGCAGACAAGCAAAAGACATGTAGCTAAAGATCAACTGGTCTCTACTAACCCAATCTGACTGTTACAACAAGTCACCATTACTGATTGTAAAACACCGAGGAACAATAGAGGAAGTTCTAAAAAAAAAATCAAATAAACAGATCATTTTCACCTGTATCTTCCAAGTTTCATGTATCAGGATCAGGTCAAGATGAATTGCAAATGTTCTAAATGAAAATAACGATCCTCACAGTCCATCTGCGACTGAACGTCTACGCTGTTGCACTGGCAGGCGCATTGCATCCGCGATGACTATGCTCTGCAGAAGAGCAAGGTAAGACGTGAAATAGCCCATTTGGTTTCTGCCTTGTACTTTATACCCCTCCCTGTGGTACTCTTCCAGCCAGTTACTCAGCAAAACCGTACCACCGACAGCCTCGAATGTTCTTTCCTGCAGAAACTGAGCCAGCATTACACAAAAATATGCAGACGTAACATAAACCGAGGTTACCTTGCCTTTAGGTTTAGCTATAAAGCCATGAGCAAAGAGAAATTTGAGGAAGGAGTTAACTAAAAGCCATTTTTCCATTTAATATGTACAATACACCTTATTTCTAGATGTAGGTCATTCATACATATATATGAGATACATGTAGACTTTGCACATTGCGGCAAGTGCAATACATTAACTTTTATTGTGGTTTTAGTGATAATTGTCAAGATAAACACATTTCTGACAATTACCACATCCAGATCATCTGACCTGCAAATGGGAAATAAAAAGGTTTGATAGCTAGTGACATAGTTCTCTTAATGTTGATTTTTAAAATGGGATTTATGACTTTATTGCATACTGTTGTAAGAGACTGCTGGTGAGTGAGGAACTTGGCACAACACTGATAAAGCCCACGGGTTGGGCAGCCAACTGCAGATATGAGACAGCATTTTCACATTGTCACCTTCTTTCATTCGAAAAAATGCAAACCATGACAATACCTATTCTTGTATCAAATAGAGCCCTTTGGTCCGGTGTTAACACCTTTCTCAAAACGACATTAAACGCAACATTTCGCAGTTGAGAGATGAGGCCATCGGCTTTTTTTCTCAACCTGGGCGGCTCCCACTAGCTAAAATAGCCAACCTTCGAAGCCTCGCTATCATTTGCTGTGCTCGGTCCTTTCCAACTGTGGGAGGAATGTCCATTCAAACCTCCCACGCTATAGGTATTCAACCCTGCTTGTCAAATGTGGTCTATAATGCTCTCTTGAATGAACAATTTTACACGTACATCTAAAAACAACGACTAGCCCCAGTGCTGCATCATACTGTTGCATACCGAGGGAAATAAATAAATAACGTTGACCTAAGCTTATCGACTTCGCATATCCGAGTCGACCATTTTGTGTGATATGCAAGTTATCCATCATGCTAAAATGTAATTTGGTAATAGAACTGGTACTAACAAAGCAATATGTTATACCCAACACTGAGAGAAAAAAAAACGACGGGTTTCGACACGAGCTTTGTATTAAAACGACCCGATGGAAATCCCATTTAACAAACCACCCATTAGCGGTTGAGCTAGCTAAACGCCGCAAAAACACACTGAAAATAATGGCAAAACAAAACAAACAAAGATGCAAAAAGCCAATATGCGTTACTTTCTTGGCTTGTTAAAGAGCCATTGACAAAAATTAAAAAGCATTTATCATACCTCGGGTTTTTTTTCGAAACAGAGTAGCTGCTGCTCTGGCGAGTCGACGATATAGGCTGGGATGGCTGTTCTGCGAGGGTTGTTTTTTTTTCTCTGACCATGACGTAATTTTCTGCAGACAGACGGAAATGCACGGTAAATACCGAAAGGGACCGAAGTCTTGCCTGGGGTGTGCCACGATTAGCCTCTTGAATAAAATATGTTTTAAGTTCTCCAGTAAAAAAAAAAGTTTATCAAATTACAGGATTTTGTGGAGAAAGCTTGTGAAATGGCTTTGAGACTGCAACGTTTAATATGTTAATGTTTGAGTTTATGTCAGACTATTTATAAATTTTCCTTATATATTTGCAGATTTCTCTGCCATTTTGTTAAACCATAATGTGGGATTTTGTTTTCAGATGTCATGACATGTATGTTTTGAGGCACCACATTTATCATGGCCTGTTTTCAAACATCAGCTCTGTAACGACAGGCCTTGCCTCTGTTTTGTTTGTCATTGTGAGCTGATCCTCTGCCATTTTTAGCATTACCACCTCTTCATCAGCACAATTATGCCAGCCATCGTGTATACAAAATTGTGAACCTTCAATAATCAAGAACAGCTTATGTAGCAACATAGATCACCTCCATCCCATAGTCAGCTCTACTGCACTCCAGTCCTCAGGATCCTACTGTTGGTTAGGCTATCTGGTGTTTCACCTCACAACCCAGCCATTTTTTAGACTAATCAGTTATTCTCTGACATCGGCATGTGCATAAAGGACTGTCAGTGTCTGACTGTTTATCACTTTTAGATCTTAGTGTATCTCCACTTCCCAAAAGTGGGCTATCTATCATATCTGGCAATCCAACACGCTGAAGGCATTAGAGAGAAGGCAAAGCTTTGTACTTGGTCCTGCTGAGGGTATTGTTCATATTCCTTCACTCGACCGTATCTACGCCGTGCAAATAACAGCTGCTGATGGAAACTCCAACAGCTCATCAGGTTCCTACAACAGGGGTGGTCGGAACACACAACACGCACACACAGAGTTTAGCTGGAGAGTACTTTACTCTGAGACATGAGGTGTCTATACAGGATGGGTTGGTAATAAGACGGAGCAGTATAGTGATTCCAGAGATGATGAGGACAAAAATTCTTAGGAGGATACTGGTGATCATCAAGGGCTGAAAAAGTGTTGAATGAGAGCGGACACATTAATTTGGTTGCTAGGTATGGTTTAACAGATCATTTGCATTGTGGGGAACATGGGATGGACTGGCGGATTTTTGGAGGATATATGCTGGCAGTGGAAAGTCAATATAAGTTCCGGTGGTGCACGGGGAAGTTCTGAGCACTTCTTTAAAATAAACTGAAAAACATATAGTACACAATATCTCCTCTCAGTATGTGTAACCTCAAACCTTATCAATGCCTTCGACATCACTTGTTTTGCCATCTCTCCACTACAGCCAGCTCTTTCTCTAACAACAGAAGAAGTGTAAGCTGAACCTAAAAGACATCATTTAGGAAACACTGCAGGCCCAGATGGACTTTGTCCAAAGATTCTGAAAGACTTCAGGACAAGTCCACTGCAAAGGCTCTTCAATATGAGCAATTACATTTTGAAGTTCCAAGAGAATACATGTATTGTGAGATAGTAATAAATGACTAGAATAACATAGAACTGAATACATTTTTGTGAGCACTCAATATTACCCCTAAAAGTGAATGTGAATGTGAGTGTATGTGGTTGTGAGTCTCTTTGTGGCCCTGCGATGGACTCTTGACCTGTCCAGGGTGTACCCCAACTCTTACCCGTTATAAGAGGCGATAGGCTCCAGCCCCCACACGACCCCATTGTGAATAAGCGGTATAGAAAATAAATGCATAGACTCTTTTATGAGGATGAAAAAAGGCTTGGTCCTATGGAAAGGTTCTTACCTTCAACCAGTAGACAAATTAAGCCAACCAGCTGAGTTGGATGAATGCAATGACAACCTGAGTGTCTTGACCCCTACAATTTGCCTGTCTGGAACAAAGAAAGGTGGTGGATATGACAGTGTATAAAATAGGAACATGTTTATCTGGATGTGCCTGGTTCTGAAAATCATGTTCTATTTCGCATAGGCTTCGCCCTTTAAGGATTTTGCCAACGGGTTTATCCCTTTGCACGCATGTACAGCACTGGGAAATTTAGTCAGCGTCTGTTGGGTGGCCCCCACCTGTTGGGTGGCTCCTACCTTGGTCTTGAGTATAAATTGGACCGAGACTGAACGATCTTCTCCCAAGTTTCTTCAGCCATCGACAGAACTAAACATGTCTTCACGTCTTTGCAGATTACCTTTACCCAAGAGCAAAGGTTGCCTCCGGCCATGGCAATCCGTGGGACCGAAACTGCCCAGCTTGGAGATGTGTCCCTGGACCGCCACACGGCTCCTAGGGGGTACCGACAACGCCCCTCCCGGCAATCGTTGCGTTCGTCCGTGGAGTACCCGGTATCGTCCGCAAGCTAGCTGCCTTAAAGAATGGCCAGTTCCTCCCGTCAAGGCCCCGTGCCCACCAGATGACATGACAAGGAAGATTCGCCCGCCATTGAGATCCCGGTTTGGCCCCGTTTCCTGGCAATCACGGCCTACCAATCCGGGAGGCCCGGGAAAGGCCAACAACATACCCTAACCAATCCCAACCTTACTGACCATGCTAAGGGCATGGACAAGGCTGTCTCAACTTGTGCGGCGCCATCACAGTGGCCACTGCGTGCATTGCGCGTAGCAACATCTGGTTGCACCTGTCAACCTCTGTTCCGGAGAGTTAGGGATAAAGGTTTCGGAGAGAAGGGCCCATCAGCCCGGATGTACTGTTCGGTCCACACTTTGTCGCTAATGGAGCACCTTCAGACGACATCAGAGGAGTCGGGAAAATGACAAACAACCATATACATATATATATAGGTTTAATGTATAAACTGGTTTTAACCCAATAATGCCATATGTATCATATTTGATACATACGGTTTCTGAAATGTTTTGCATCTGACACCTTTTGCATAATTTAATGGTAAAAACTTTGCTCGAAATCCTATTGTACACAATCAGATATACCTGATAACAGGGGGCAGAAGACTACACAAAAAATAATCTTGACTTAGTAATAGTAATAGTAATAAATTATTAATATAAAAAATCTCTTTCTGTTTTTTCTTTTTACATATTTTGTTAAGTTGGTAAATTTGGGAAAACAGCCAAAAAAATGAAAAATTTGAAAATGAAAATGTCAATGTAACTGCCTTGTGAGGATGGTCTTTATCAATGCGAGATAAAAGAACATAAAAAGAACAACTACCATGTTGTTTAGGGACTCCCACTTCTAGTAAAGACATGAGTCAGTCAATTTATGATACCAGATATTCCTTTATTGACTCCATCTGGTAATACACAGAAAAACATATCAGGATACTGCAAACATGTATTTTCAGTTTTAGGATTGGAACGTTAGGACACACTGGTCTTTGGCACTTCTAAATATAACATGCTCCCTCAACATATAGTTTATGTTTACAACTGAAAGTCTTTTTTTTTCTTTTTTTTAATTGGAAATGTTGTCACTGACCCCTAACCCTAACAATATTTAAGTCACATGTTGCTATAAAGGAGGGTTGCTCCCATTTGTTTTTTTTTTATCTCTTTTTTTAACTTTTGAAAAGATTTTTCAAAGCAGAAAAAAGTAGAAATGACATTGCATTTGTCGGGCAGACAACAGGATTGCTCAGATGGCAGTTACAAGTGATTTTGTTCCCAAGAGACATGATCTGCATCATTTAATTGTTCCATTGTCCAATACACAGAAAAGCAATCTTTTCATTTCTACAACGAAGAACTTTCTTCCAGTGGTCTTCATAGAAGAAGGTGGAAAAATTAAACAAACATTTAAGATGGTCCCCCTTTGGGTAAAAAACTCACACATACGTGTGTGTGTATGTGTGTATATGCATATGTATATATATATACATAGAATGCATATTATGATTTGAAGAATCATGCGGAAATGGAAAAAAAATTAAACAATGTCCACATATGCAGTGATACACTTTCTTTGTATTCTTAACCACTTTGTGTGTATAAATAAATTGGTTGTATAAAATTATTAACAACTCATTTTATGTCATTTTAAAAAATATTTACCACAGAATACATTACCACACGTAACATTCTCACAAACAGAAACAAAGATTCTTTTTTCTTTTTTTTAATACTCAGTTCAGTGTAATAAACCTGTAAATAATAAGCTACAGGCCGGTAAAGGGCAACAAGTTTTTTTCTTAATTTCTCCCTTCTGTTGTGGTTTCCAAACCTTTAATTTTTTTTTATGTAAAAGAACATGTTGCATGCTTTCTTTGCAATCTTCAGAAACATGATTGGCACATTTTGGACAGAAACTGTTAAAACATTAAGGACTCGAACCATTCTTACAAGAAAAAAAATCTACAAGAAGATAATAATAATAATAAAAACAATAATGATAAAGTGCAACCCTACAGTTTCTTAAATGTCAGTAAGTGCAAATGAAGGTTTGCCGTAATATCATACTGAAAATGCATGACCATATAAAAATATTTCTTCCAAGACATACACAAAATGAATTAAACATTGGTATTTTCCTCTGCTTCTTGAAATGTTGTTGGAAAGTTGGAATGCAACATTGAAAAAAAGGCCGACTGACATTTTTGGTGTTTTTTTTCAAACTCATATTACACAACCAACACACTCTAGTTACTGAACAACCACATCTTTGTATACACATCACTATACACTAGGTTTACACTAATTCTAACAATGTCAACACAACTTAACGTAAACACTAAAACGGCGTTGCCCCATTCTAAACTCAACTCGAAGCATTCACTTTGGTAGTTCTGGTGTCGCTGTTTATTTGAACCTATCGGCAAAGGCAGTAAACTATCAGCTGGTTTCTGCCCAACCATCACCATAATGGTCTTCAGTCAGTCCTACTACTTTAAATTAATCTAAAAAAGCAAAGCTATTTGTGAATTATGACATATTACTCACCTTTACTTTGTTGTGCTTTTGAATTTTATATAGGGCATTGTTTGAGATGATCTATTCATTTCCAGTTTAAGCAAAATCTTGTGCAGTGGTGGGAACTGTTGCCTTACAGTTTGCATGCAAACATTCTCTCTGAGCACTTCAGCTTTCTCCAAGTCTTAGTCTTAAAACATGTATGTTGGGCTAAAGTAAGTATTTTAATTGCTGTGTTTGTCTCAGTGTTGGCTCTGTGACGGGCAATATTTTTTTCTGGGATGTTCTCTCTGCCTACAACCATGAATCACAAACAGGTGGAATGGAAAATGAAGAACCAGAACATGATTTTTTTTAAAAAATGAAGTTATTAATATATATACAATTTAACTTTTAGTTCTAACACAAACCAAAATGTGTGCGCGAAAATGTATGTATCAAATTTACAAACCCGGACATAAAAAAGATACATTTCTGTATACTACAGTAGTGCCATATTAGACTTTTAGGGGCTTTAGAGTGTTTTCCACCTAAAGAGAGATCTCATTTTTACCCTGTAGAATTTTAATCACTTAGTATGGTTATAGATTTAGGGTCAGTCAAGCTCACGTTACAGCTCAACTATACTGGTATTAAATCACACCGCCATTCTTGTCCCACTATGCAAGGACACAAACAGAATAGAGTAACTCAAATGTATTTATTAATCAAAATCAGTTTCACTATTGCACGTGGTAACATGCTCCTTCAGCATCACAAACAAATTGTATACTTAAAATGATCTGAATGTCTAATACAACATCCTGTAGCTGGAAATATTCAACCAAGCAGCAAAAAAAAAAAAAATCATGACAATTGTTCATGCCAAATTTTGTTCAAAAGTACTAAATTAATCCCTGGTGGGGAATAATATTGCTGCAGGATAAATCATTATGAAAAGATGGGCTATTTCGTGGATTGATGGCAGAATAAAAATGAATAAATTCAAGATATGTACACTAAGACATTTTAAGTATCGATGCAGAGTATAAGTGTGATACAGGAGTACACAAAGATTGCCATGAATAGACCAGAGTGGTGATTTTGTTGCTTGGCAACAACTTTAGCTGATGATATCACACAGTGTCAGCAGGTAGTGCAGATGAATATTTTCAAAACACAAAAATTTGCATTATTTAGGCCCAATAATATGTCATTCATACATCCATGTTGTAAGGTTCTCATCCAATCAGTGATAACTTGTGTTATAGAGACAAATTATTAATCCCATAGTGAAGAAATAAGGGCCTATCAGGGCAAGCACCTTGAAAAAAAACTACTAGGAATGGTTTAAAGACTGATCAAAGCCTTGATCCCACTTTAACTAACCAGATAAACCAAGTACGACGCCACGATAAAAAATAGCTGCTGATTATACTCGCGCCTGACCACAATGACCGTCCAGTATCCCGGCTGGTCAGAACATTTCTATTGCCGTCACAAAGGGCATAGGATAGAGACAGACCATATAAAATCAGCCCAAAATATGATCGAGCAAATCTCACTCATATCAAACTGCATCTGAAGGAAAAACAAGTTGTTGTTTTTTTTAAATGATGATATGGATTGCCTAATTTGTGTGGGATTTTTCAACCACAACTCCAAGACAATGGCACACAAACAAACAAACAAAAAAAAAAAATTTTTGGGAAGTCATTGTAAACACTCCCATCTTTTTTATGTATTCATATCTTCATTTAAATATACATAAAAGCTAAAAAAAAATAACAGCCTGAACTTTCAAACAAGCGAGATGACCGACTGTGGAAAACACAGTTGAACATTGAAGGTGACAAAACCTTTGGATCACACTTTCTGAATCTTTTTATACAGCATTTTTTGTATTTGTTTCGATTAGCTTTTAAGCTGTTTATGATATTTTTCATGTTTTCTGTATTTAATCTAAAGTACCTTTTGATTTTTAAATTTGATATATAAATTTAATTTTACTGTCACTGATTTTATTTGAATGAAACAAAATAACTAATCTTTTTTTTCAAAGTCCATATTGTAATTGTAATCTAAATTAATATTTTAGTTTAGTAACTTTAGTAAGTTAATTAATCAGGATGGAGACGGATATCAGTTGCAATGTGCTAGAAAATAAACTAATTAGCCTAATTAGCACAAGATTTTAAGACAATTTAAGACAATTATAGTATTTATAAAGTAAATATAGTACATTTCTGATTGGGAGTGTGAGAAAGAGATGAGTTGAACTCCTGGATTGCTGAGCTCCAGAGCCTTTTATGAGTTCTACCTTATCTAAGTTTATTTGACAGTTAATTTTGAATAGGATTTGATTTCGTGTGATCAACTCATTGCTCAGTAATCACACTTAGATGCTGTTATTTTATTTCATGCTGAACCCCTTATTTAAAAAAAACCCAACAAAACAACCAAAACACCTTATGTAAAAACAGCTGCTCCGAAAATACAATTATTTGCAATTCTCATTACATTTGACTGATTCAAAGAGCTAGTATTCACTATTGTGTTCACAATAACAGTTCATCGTGAATTGGGAGCAAGTATCGCGCCTCAAACTGTTAAAACAGAGACTACAAAAGTCTGGAAAAATTATTGGCATTCATTTGATTAATTGAAAAGTGGTCAGAACAATTAGTGGGTATAAAAAGAGCACCATAGAGCAGTTACATGTCACGATATACAGTATAGATATAGAGATTTCAGGGAATAAAAAGTGCAATTATGATTTACTGAACAATTTCAGAATAATGTTGCCAATATGTCCTCTTAGCTTTTTTTATATATATATATTATTATCAATAGGGAATAATTTAATTTAGAACATTTCTAGATAACTTCATGGAGACACAAACAAAAATGTTAGACTTCTATGATCTTCAAGGCCTAAGATGGAACAGCATAACAATAAAATAAGTCGGATAAATCGGATAAGTCGGATCACCTCCACATATTATTATCAGGTACAAGCCGCAGTGATCGAACGATAGCAAGTAAAGACTGAACAGAATCAAGTAAAACATCACTGTCTTAAACTAAGTGGAGAAGTGTTCCGAAGCCTTTCTAGAATTTTAGGTGATTCTACAGCTTACAGGACCATAGAGGAAGACCAATTAGTATGATCCAACCTCTTATTGGCACTTAACATTGTTGTATGGTATTGTGACAATGGAACATTTCGGTCCTGAGGTGTATTATTGAGCCAGAGAAGTGGCTTTTCCCTTTGAGGCATGTGGTGTTCACAATTACGTCAACACAACCTAACAGGATGTTACACATTTAAACGGTTCACACGTACCTGTTAAAACTATTAAGCAGCCATCGATTCAAGAAGAGTTGGTATTTTTTTAAAGATAATAAACTATTTTCCTATCAATATATGCTTCCGGTTCTATTGTGAACAAAATGACATTGTGATCAAATCGTGAGAAATGATGGGATTTAGCAGATTGTGCATTCCAAATGTGATGGAAATGGAGTTAAAACAGTCAAAAAAAAAAAATGGATGTACCAATTTATCTACAAAAAATAGGTGTTCAATGTCGTTGATGGGATTTTTTTACAAAACATCATAGATAAACAAACAGCTCGGTATAACAGGTTTTACCATCATGCATATCACCGTGAATTTTATACACTTTTTTTAGTGTGATTAGAGAAGTGTGCTATCGTTCTACTGTCCAAATGTTCAAATCAGGTCTGATATAAGTTGAATATGAAACCTCATTCTGTTTTATGTTGTGGGATTTTATACTCAATCCACATATAAAGGCTTTCCTTTCGTAATTTTGCCGTTCCACCATCCTATTTTGGCTTGGCTTAACATCCAGGAAAGCACGTGGCTAATTGTGTAACCGCTGTGATGAATGGTTTTATTTGAGCTACTCAATAATGAATGGACTGCTTCATGTTATCTATAAAAAAGGTAATCATGGTAAGTCAAATGTTCACATTCTTTACAGGATCTTGTGATGAAACAAAAAAAATATTTCAACCATTAAAACATGCACTTTACAGTATCTTTCCTATATAACGTTTTTAAAAATTGTCGACCGACTGCGCAGTGTGACGTGCTGAAATATCTTAGGGCAAAAAAAAAACAAATGTACAACTATCTTTTCCTTTTTCCATGCAGATACGTCTGGGTGAAAAGGACCAATTACTGGCAATTTAGACGATTGACGGAATCGGAGGTTAACACCAGAAAAGGGTGAGGGGTCTTTACAGTTAACAACAATGTACAAAGTAAGAAAGACAGTTCGTTGAATGTTTTTTTTTTAAATCTCTTATAGAAGTAATTATCTCAAGTCAGTGAACTGAAAACAGATGACTCAAATAGTCAGTCGCTTAGCTTCTGTGAGGGTACTTCTGACTTCTTTCAAAGAAACATGCCACCATAACAAAAGGTTCGACTATTCCTGATACAGGAAAGAGACACTATTCCCTAAGTGCTTTATGGATAAAGTTCCCCTATTTTAAATGACCCATCCTTAATCGTTTAAGTACCCTTTTCTCAATGAACAATAATAAATATTTTTTTGAAATAGCAACAGTGAATGCAAAGTTACAAATGCTCATGGTATGACGTGGTCACATTGTGCTCATGCAGGGATCAATATGGCGAGCGTTATCACAGAAATATGTGTAGCTTGCCATTTGTTTAAGTCACTGAAATGAAATAATTAATATAAATTGGGGAATGTATTTTGCATCAAATTCTCTCACTAGTCAATGCGAACATAGATTTGTTTCCTCATGTGACAGATAATAAAAGATATAAATTTGTACATACATACATATATACAGACACACATATATAAACACACACGCATATATATGTGTATACATACATATATTTATATACATGTATATATACATACATATACATACGTGAGTGAGAAAGAGAGACGGAAACATATGTGCCATAAATGTCATCTTCCCTGTTTGAGGACGCTAGTATACTTCCAGTGAATCGTTCCAAAACAAACTCTGCACGTCCAAGATGGCGGCCAGCTCCAAAATATGCTTCTGTAGAACACTGCTCTCCACTATGTCATGTTTCGGGAGCTCGGGGTATGAGTCGGGAAAGCTCCGGGACTCCTGCAAGCAAAAGAAAATATCAGAATTTCTTTTTCCCATTTTTATCCTATTAATTTTAAGAAGAATTTGGTAGAAAAAGGGTTTTTTTCCCCCAGAAGTGTATAGAGTTCTATGGTAGCTATGGAATACTTCCCCCTTGTGTAAAATTGTGCCTTATATATATATATATATATATATACACATTCTATTTGTGAACAAGAGGTAGTCTAATTTATTGGCCCAGATTGGTGGTGATGACATTTACACATTAGGCACTTCCATGTAACTTTATTGCATTCTTTCAGCATGAAACGGTTGTTTTATTTGAAGTCAAATTGGTATTTTGGGCTGAGTCAACATATGTACAAAGGTCTTTTTGACCAGCTAGTTAATGGCTGACCAAAGTTTAGTACAGCTACTGAACTGTTTGATTGGTTCTGTAGCTGGCAAGATAGCTTACTCATAAATTAATCATAAGCTAAGCGATTCAAATTGCACCATCCACAGTCTATAAACTCATTACCCTTGTGCATGTTATAAACTATATTACTATTTTATAGACTATATTACCTCCCTACAAAAGTACTTCACATTTATGTTGCTTTGGATAGAAGTGATTGACCCATTAATGGTAATTTGACTGTGCAAATTATCATTTAAAGGTCTTTTTTTCCATTACAAGCCACATTAATGAATTCATTTGCACACTCATAAAACAACAAGCCTTGTGCTGACAATAGATTATTTCTATGTG
Organism: Menidia beryllina; assembly: GCA_013363375.1. Taxonomy (NCBI): domain Eukaryota; kingdom Metazoa; phylum Chordata; class Actinopteri; order Atheriniformes; family Atherinopsidae; genus Menidia; species Menidia beryllina. The sequence goes on from JABUIW010000107.1 coordinate 844,900, forward strand.
ACACACACATTTGCACACTGATGAGAGTCAACATGGAGTTCAGTGTCTTGCGAAGTACATTTAAAAGTTATTTTGGTTTAGGAAAGCAAGGAATGTAAGAAACCCACCCATCCAATTGGCAATTATCACAACAACAAAACAGACTGATAAAGGTATCACATTGGACCTCACATATGCAAGCTAAAGGTGGTCGTAAATTTTGTTTTTTCGGAATGTTACATACCCTACGTGTTCTGAAATAAAGAATTAAAAAAAGAAAAAAAAGTTTAATTTGTGTGACAAAATCTGGGACTTTTTTCTGCTTTAATTTTTGTTTAACACACTAGCGACTGTAGTATCTACTTTTACCATCACACATGAAATCTATTAGACTTTTTGAGGGAGGGGAGGTGAATTTGAACTGAGACATTTTTATGGTAAATCAACAAGGATGTGGTTTAATATCCAACAAGCTTTTTGAAATTTGTTGTGTGCTTAAATGAGGCAATGTCCCAGGGAATATAGTACCGTAAATGGAAAATGATATAAGTGTTTGAGAACCCATGTAATCGTGAAACATGGTGTCATTTCCTGTGCGATCTTTCTTTTTTGACAGTTCAACCTAAATAAAAATAAGACGTCAGAGAACAGGAGAATCAACCTACTCGAAAAAGTTTATGCAGTCTCAGTGCCGCTGAACAGAAGACAAAGCGGATTATAAGCTGCCGTAGAAACTCATCACCAAAAAACTGCAAATAGGCTTGATCTGAAAGAAAATAATACAAAATAAGTTATCAAACAGAGAGAATTGATACATTAAATGAGTTTTCTGTGACAAATAAATGTTCATTGAAAACTGATAAATCATAACTTTTGAAATAAGTAAAACTAATTTATATTTTGTGTTAAAACATTTAAAATCTTTGGTGTTGGATTGCTGCTGAAACCATACAAGTTATATCAGAAATAAAAGTATACCAAAGTAAAAACAATTCCATTATTACTAAATTATTTAAAAATTTTTTTTTAATTAATTGACACAGAAAAGCAAGGGATTTAAAGATAGGATAGGACAAATGTCAAAGTACTTCTGTTTTAACAATGAACGGGACTAAAAACAGGCATGAAAGAAAGGACTAAGTCTACATCAATGGCCCATTCACAGAAAAATAATAAACATCTAAGTACACTCACACCTAGGGTCACTCTAGAATGACTAATTAACATGACGTACATGTTATGTGTATGTGGTAGGAAGCTGAAGTACCTAAAGAGAACCCAAGCACACATGAGGAGAACATGATGCACAGAAAATAGGCCTCAGCCAGAGGATGAACAGAAAGAAATTCTTTTGATCAGAGCCAACAGAGATAAGCCTGAGTGAATTCTCTTAAAACAATTGTCTCATCACTCTTCCCGTTATGTGATGAAATGCTTTGAGAGTACAGTCAGGATAAATATTAACTCATTGACTGCCAAAGACGTCTATAGACGTCTTTTATGTTTTTCAACGCGAGTGGCTGGGGGACGATCTGCTAAAGCTTGTCCGTAAATATCAGGCTTCTAGACAGAGTATGAAGTAACAAATTGACCCTCTAGGTGGCAGTGCCACTTTTGATGGGAGATGAGCATAGACTGTAGGCAAATAAGAAAAATGCAATGGTTCGCTATGAGAGAAATGGCGCCGGTGAGACGCAAGTCAAGGAAGAACGGAATAAGGTAGAAACATTTTCTTTTTTCCTGATGAAAGAAGAGAGTCTGCTCTTTCTTTTGGTGTGTTCGGTGTTTACATAGTCATAGCACAAACTATTCTGTGGCTCTTGAAAAATCCGTCAAAATGCTCAAAAAACTCTGGCAGTATGGGACTCTCTGTTCTGAAAATGGCTGCCAGTCAATGAGTTAAAAAGACAATACCAACAACCACCGGGATTATCAATATAGTCAGTCGCCTTGAACACAACTGTGAAGCTTGGATAGTATGAAGGCTGATGTGAAAGTATAAAAATGCAGAAAAGCATATTTGACTGTAGAAAAAATAACTTGGAAAACTTCATTTTTAGAATCCAATCATGGAAAGGTACTGTTGTCACTCCACTATGAAATGATCTTCGACGAAATTCTGAAATTGGTCGACATGCCTGAGAGAGACCAGGAAGAAATCCAGGAAGAGGAAGTGTGTTTAATGGGAGGGAATGCCCTAAATGAGCCCTTTGATACCAGATGGCCATATTAAGTGAGATGGCTTGTTTGGCCTTGTTTTTGTTGTTATTCTAAATTACGCTAGGACTGTTTAGTATTAGCAGCAGGTATTTTAGGACTGTTTAGCCTTGTTAGCAGGCCTTTAGCTGATTTTGTCTGCTGATTGGATGAGTCTGTTTGTTGAATCTACTGTCTTGTCCAGTCTCCACCTCCTGAACCCCTCTATACTTTTGGTACCCTCTTCCCAAACCAGTGCATGAATCCCGTCTTTCATCGTTACCTCTTTTATTTCTACAGACTACCTGAACCAGGGTTTGCATCCACTAGGGTTGTCACGATACTAACATTTTCAACTCGAGACTGATACTCGGGAAAATACTTGATCCTCGATACCATTTTCGATACCACAAGGATAAAAACAAAGAACCCAAAATTTAAACATTTGACTTTTTTTCTTTAAAACTGACCTGTTACTGGTGTTATTGTGGCCGGTGGCCCGCATCAATGACCCTAACCCTAACCCTAACCCTAACCCTGACCCTGACCCTGACCCTGACCCTTCATAATTGTGAGAAATAAATATTTTTTGGTTAAAGTTGTTTGGACTTATTGTACAAACTTATTTAACATCCACTATTTTAACATAATATTATGTATAGAGTTTAATTAAGTGTTTGAAAGATTCATTTCACTATTTTTAAATTAATGTCTATATTGCCATGAGGCATTACGATTTTCTTGCCTGGAATCTTCCTATTGGTGACCTAATCAAAATGGCCGACTTGGATGTGGGCGGAGTTAGATATGTACTTGACTAATGGTAGCATGTTATTCTTAGCCATTAGCCGCAGCTAACAGTTCAAGGCTAACGTCTTGTTAATGATCATAAACAACGTAAATAAAGACAAAACAATCAGAGAGAAGGGGCGCAGCGACGGCAGGTCAGCGTCGCACGCGCGTGGGGGTGGTATCAATACTTTTGAAAATGAGTATCGTATCCGGATACAACATTTTAGTATCGATACTTTTTGAGTATACTTTTTGATACTTTTGACAACCCTAGCATCCACCCCTTGTTTTTATTGATGCTGTTGGTTAGAGGCTTGGGTGGCTAATCTGTGCTCTTCACTTCAAATTTGGTGGTGGAAGACATACTGTAGTTGTTGTGTTGTGAGGTGCAGTGATGGCTGGGGGTGTTGTGGGCCCCACTAGAGGAAACACTGCTGAAAAGAGGTTCCTACCTGATGACTCCAACGACATGTTGGTCAGCACTGCTCACTGGTTTAAATAGGGATCATAGTTGAATTGTTGAAATTAGAATATTCACTGCGTCTGGTTAAGATTAATTTTATATTAATCTTATAATCACTGAATGATGCCTTTTTGGCTAACTATGGAGGTAGAGAAACGGATTGTAATTTTCCTTTCAGAAAGAACCCCAAAGTAAGTGCAATTGTCAGTAGAAAGCAACAACAGTCACAAATCTTTGCTCTGAACATAAGAACAGTGTTAAAAAAATGGCAAATTTATGACAGTGAGAAAAAAAAAGTAGTATGACATGTAGATACCTATGGTTCTCGATCGAGTTATCATCTGCCCAATGTCACGGAACACATTGCAAAGAAATTCTTGGGCCCTTTCCCACAGTTCTCGTCGTATGCTGTTCAAGCCGCACACAGAGGAAAAAGCCAAAAGGGGGCTGTAGAGGAACAAAGTGAAGAGACTCCCACGCTGAGACTGATCTAAACAGGTGAGTGGAGAAATGGCACAGATAATAGGTGAGAATATGAATTACAATTTTCATAACTTTTTCATCAAATCCCACGAAGGCATGAAAAGGCCTCTTAAGTAAACAGCATCGCTTTATAAACGCATACAAATGTGCAGAGATGCAGATAAAGTAGCACCATGTTTTGAGAAAAAGAAACTATTGTATTACATTTCTTATGTCTCAATCAGCAATCGGGTACTCAGATTAAAAGCAATAATATAAGAATAAATAGGAAGTTACTTCTTTGAAATTTTTATTGATATTATTATTATCACTATCATTCTTTAAATTAGTAACTTTATAATAATTTTTTTGCAATTTTTTTTAAACATTATATTGATCATTATTGTACGTTTTATCATTATTATATTATTGTCATTATGTTTTTGATATCATATTGATATTAATATATTATGATCATTACTACCAGTGATGGTGGTCATAGTTCAGAGTGGTTTACTAAATCAGAACCATGTTATACAATATCAAGATATTGTTGAACATAAGAATATACTATATCACCATCATTATTTTTGTATTAAACTATTTGCAGAAGAATGAAATAAAAAGGAAAGAGAAATAATAAAAACGAATCTCTGTTAATCCTATCAATAGTAGCGCCCATAGACAGTGTAAGGATATGAAAAAGTGTAGACATATATATACATTTTGTTGATTTTAGTCACACCCACATAGAGTAACACAAACCTTGTACAGTTTTAGGATACACTGCAGGCGATAGTAGGCACACCAAAGGCTGGCCAAACAGATTTGTGAAATTCTATGCCAAAAAAGGAAAGAGAAAAATGATTTAATTCATGCTGAGCACACAGAGAAAATATTTAGTGTGGTAGCGTCACAGAGTTGAAAATAAAAAAACAACAAAACAAACTTTGACCTTTTTTTCCAAAGCTATTTCTCTAAGTTACATACCTTATAGGCTGTACTGTTTGATGAATCCACAATGATAAAAAGTGGCTTCCGAGTAAAAGGGAATAGGTCCCCTGGATGAAGGCTGCAACATTATGTACAAGAAAGAAAAAAAAAACACAAATCTAGTTATGGGTTAGGTCATTAAACTGCCTGATACCTGAAAACAAAACGCATCAAACTTTGCAGAACTCAGTTTTATATGAACATAATGGGAAAGCAAGCTGTTAAATAACATGAAATATAAAGGGGTTGGACAATAAAACTGAAACACCTCTCATTTTAGTGTGGTAGGTTTCATGGCTAAATTGGACCAGTCTGGTGGCCAATATTCATCAATTTCACATTAAACCAATAAGAGCAGACTGTGAAGGTCCAATTAGCAGGATAAGAGCACAGTTTTGCTCAAAATATTGCAATGCACACAACATTATGGGTGACACACCAGAGTTCAAAATAGAGGACCAATTGTTGGTGCACGTCTTGCTGGCGCATCTGTGACCAAGACAGCAAGTCTTTGTGATGTATCAAGAGCCACGGTATCCAGGGTAATGTTAGCATACCGAATTGATGCTGTATTGGCCGCAAAAGGAGGCCCTACACCATACTACTAAAGTATTGTGGTCCTAAACCAGGTGTTTTAGTTTCATTGTCCAATCCCTGTACAGGTTTTGATCAGTTGAATCATTAATATGTTAAGATAACTTACCAATGCATTTCTTTGAGCGCATGGTTCTTCTTCTGCACTGCCTCTCCATTCACCACATCACGATTTGTGTTTGTGAGCACTCCTCCAAAATCATATGGTCCTGCTGGAAATTAAATCTGTCACTGCTTTACCTTGAAAAGAAACACTGTCATGTGAATTAAAAATGGTAAAACGCCCAAGACCAAGATCAATTGTGGTTCTAAAGATTTTTCTTTTTTTTTCTTTTTTAAATGCATTCTTATAATTTACTCAATATATAATTGTTTCAACAACAAGGATGCAGTTATCGTCTTTTTTTCTCGTCCAGGTTAAACTGACCAGGCTCCACTTTTAAGAAAGGTTTTACAATCATATTTCCAGAAATAGTATGAAAAGAAAAACAATAGTATATAACATATTTGATAAATACATTTATTCTTAATGATGTATTAACCCTTCATCAAAATGACATGAAAATTCATATAGAAAAATGTATAAATACAAGCGGCCAAAAATTATCTTCAAGTTACAGATTAAGATATGAACATTCAGCTCATGTTCATATCAAGCATCCGAATAGGAATACAATCGAAACACAATTAAATAAATCTGACTTTAAACGCAACCTTGCGTTTAAAGTTTCTGTAGATGATGTGAATATTCATTAAGCAGTTCTACACACATATTATAGAAATTCTGTCATCAAAAACAACTTGTTGATTGGAGAGGTCAGAGGAGAAAGGGGCCAGACTGGTAGGAACAGATGAAAACTGTTACCACCACAACACTACGAACAGAAACCATTTCCAGATTCAAAATAAATTTAAACTAAATACGGATGAGAGTCAACATAAAAAGATCTCAGCAATCTACAGTGGGCTCTAAGTGTTGAGGCCTCAGCTAGGTCTGATAGCTTCCATTTGGAAGCTCAGAATCGGGGTCAATAGCATGATTATTAACCTGAGTCGGAACCACAGAGTTCAGACTCTGAGTCACAGTTCAGATACATCATGCCGTTTGCATTTATTTAGAAATATATCATTCACAAACATTTAAATTCAAATGGACAGAAAAATAAATTGGTAAAGCATTGCACTCCATTATACCTTCATACTCTGAATGTCCAGTGGGGAAGACACCAGTAGCCGATAAGTATACAAGCAGCACACTGTTGGCAGGCAATTCCTGAAAATAAAAGTAAGAAAAAAAAAAACAATTAAGCAAATTTAACTTCCACAACTTCAACGTTTCATGTATGTCAACTGTACTTTAACTTTTTAATCAAAAATTAAAAATCTTGAAACCGCAACTAAGAAAAAAAAACAAAAACAAAAAAAACAAAGGAAAACATGATTGGATTAAAGGAAAGATGAGAATAATATTAGTAACTATGCCACAAATACTTAGAATTTTTGAGGATGGTGTATTCTCTATATTGGACAACTCTACAACTTTGAAAATATTTAACAAAACACATAACTGATGTGACAATTAACCCTAAAAATATCAAAATGAATACTGACCTTAAAAGAGGCAGACAAGAAAGTAAAAAGCTGGCTGAACGTTGGCTTGTACAGTAAATATTTGTGAGGGTTTTCTCTTTTCGTTGGCTTCTCAGTGGGCTCCTGTGGAGATACATTAGGATATAAAATCTGTTACTATTGCAATTCATATTTGTACTATAGTCATGTAGGACATTCAATCATGATACAGTCAGAGTGACTGTATGAGTAAGCCTCAGGCCTTTCTGTGAGGTGTTTTCATGTTCTCCATTTGTAAGAAAGGGTTCTCAGATCAATTTGGCATTCACAAACTTTCTAGTTGCCGACCTGTCTTTCAAATCTCAAATAAAAGTGTGAGAAACAACTGCAGCCACATGTATGACAAATCTGTTCAAAAAGCAATAAGACTAGGACCACCTGGTCATAATTGTAATGGTCCTCCTTATTGTAAATTGTCTAAATTCACACAATTGTTCTAGTCTTCTTGCAGAAAGTTTACACTAAAAGTCACATTCCTGCAAGACTTGTTCTGTAATGTTCTGATGCATTTAAGCATACCGCTCAAACTGTTATGTACACTACACATTCTTTTGTGATTCTTCTTCTTCTCTTCATCTTATTTTTTAAAGCTTGAAATCCTTCGACTATTGCTCTTTCACTTTCATACTATCTCCTCTCACAATTTGATGTATTCTTTAGCTAATTATTCCCACTTTTTTCCAGTTTCTTAAATACATTCTATTGTGTTCATTCAGCAGCAGGCACTCTCACAGCTAAAAAG